>PVJD01008818.1:0-68749 GCA_004026545.1 Mormoops blainvillei
TTTGGAGGGATCAAATTACATTCCAGTTTTGCGGATACATATGTGTTAAAATTCCATAAAGACGCTCAGATCCAAAAGAGATCAGGGAAGAAAAACAGTTTTCAGCTGCCAAGATCCGAAAAGCAGGTGTGTTTTAAGGTGGATCTGGGGAGGGTTGAGGAAGCCAATGAGAGAAGGGGAGGGGATGAGGAGGAAGAACATAACCGATGTAGGGAATAGCATGAGAAACACCAACCATCTTTCGGATGGGTTCCATTCACCACATGCCAAAGAAGGAAGCATTTACAAATGGATTAACTGGTTTCCATTTCTAATGAAGAAGGATCTTAAATGGGCAGGAATATAAATTTCTACTTTGAGATATTACTACCTGTTAATGGTGAATGGCACCAGATATTAGATCTTGGTCCTTGAATTTTGGCTAAGAAAGAATTCAGAACCAATACTCAAATACAAGCAAAAGTGTATTTAGAAAGTCACAGAGGTAAAAGCGAGCTGTGGAGAAGCGAGCCCGCTGGGCTGTGTGGGTTCAGGAAACAGGTTACAGAGGCAAAAGAAGGGCCCTTGGACCTTGGGAGAAAGAAAGCAAAGACACATACCTTGAAGGAAGAAAGGAAGAGGAAAGGCATGGATGTGCTAGAGAGAGAGAGTTAGAGGATGAAAACACTCAGGAAAGAAGGGGGGCGAAAGGCATCAGTGTGTTCCAGAGACAGAGCCACACTGGGTTTTTCCTCTGAATGGCTTTTATCTGGAGTCCTCAGGGGGAGATCTCAATAGAATATTCATCAGTTTTCCAGGTGTGTCCCCTCAGGGTCATGGTCTCCACTGATTGGTTATCATCAGGGCAGGGGGTCATTGGTCATTGCAGCTGGGCCTGATGCCAGCCATGGCATCGCCCTGCCTGGCCTTGCCCCACATGGTCTTGCTGCTTTCCTGGGTCTGGAGCTGAGACACAACTGAGGCCTAGATATTATCTCTAGTTTGGTCAAAACTCTGTCCCTGTGGTCAGAGACCACATGATGTGAAAGGCCAAGCAAGGTGTCTAAACTAAATAACAAGCGATATGCTAGTGGAGGAAAGGTCACTCTGTGGGTGAATGCCCAGCCCGGTTTTGTTCCTTGCTAGACCTGAGGCTTTCCGTTCTGGTGACCTTTGTACCTGACCTACTCTCCCCACCCTGCTGATGTCTGTCTAACTGCCTACCATATCACTACCCTTCTCAACCAAAGCTTCAGAGAAATTTATCCTCTCTCAGAGATCAGTATGTGATAAACATTTTTTAAAAAACTGGCCAGTTTCAGAAATTAGGCTAAGCTAAGGACTAGTCTTTGTTAATCTTATCCAAGTTTTATTTGTCTTACCTTAAACTGCTCATGTAGCATCTCTGAGTGTAATAGTTTGTAAACTGATTCTGTTTTTCATATAAATCTGTCTGTTAAATCTTGTAGCTATAAATATTTTGCTTATATTACTTTATCGTAAATACATTTCTTTTTCTCACTTTTAGTTGACTATAGAGAATAGATTACTTAGTGCAAATTATAGGTTGTTATATTCTGTAAAGCTCTGAACACTGTATGTTGTAATAATTGCCAAAGGGGAAAAGGGCAATTATTTAATTAAGATGGATATTTGAGGACTTCCAGCCAAGGTGAGGCAGAGGTAGATACACCTTGCCTCCTTGCACAACCAAAAGAAGGACAATAACCAATTTAAAAACAAAAAGCAACCAGAACTGCCAGAAAATTGAGCTGTGTACAGTCAGACAACAAAAGAGTTAAAGAAGAAACATTCGTCCAGACTGGTAGGAGGGATGGAGACAGGCAGCTGGGGCAGAGACAATGTGCAATAATGAGGTGGCTGGAGGACCGGGCGGGTGAGGCAGTGGCTGGCGGACCAGGTGGTCCCACATTTGCATGCAAATAAACTGAGAAGAACAACTGGGGAGAGAGGCAGACTGGGGAAATAAAACCTCAAAACTGCTGGCTGTGAAAACCTGTGGGGTTGCAGTGGTGGGAGAAACTGCCAGTTTCACAGGAGAGTCCTTTAGAGGGACCCATAGGGTTGTAGAACATACAGAAACCCACCCACCCAGGAAACAGCACCAGAAGGGCCCAATTTGCTTGTGGGTAGTGGGGAAAGTGACTGAAAGAGGGTGAGAGCTGAGCAAACAACATCGTTCCCTCTCTCACCCCTCCCTCACATACAGCACCACAACACAGTGCTGTGGGTTGCCCTACCCTGTTGAATACCTAAAGCTCCACCCTTTACAACACAACGGGTGCTCTGAGACAAAGAAAAATGGTCCAAATGGAAGAACAGATTAAAACTCCAGAAAGAGAAATAAAGTACAAGGAGATAGCCAACCTATCAGATGCAGGGTTCAAAACACTGGTAATCAGGATACCTACAGAAATGGTTGAGCATGGTTGCAAAACAGAGGAAAAAGTGAAGGCTATGCAAAGTGAAATAAAGAAAAATATGCAGGGAACCAACAGTGAAGGGAAGGAAACTGGGACTCAAATCAACAATTTGGGACAGAAGACAGAAATAAACATACAACTGGAACAGAAGGAAGAAACAAGAACTCAAAAAAAAAAAAAAAAGAGGAGGAGCTTAGAAACCTCTGGGACAACTTTAAATGTTCCGATATCCGAATCATAGAGGTGCCAGAAGAAGAGGAAGATCAAGAAATGGAAAACTTATTTGAAAAAATAATGAAAGTAAACATCCCCAATCTGATGAAGGAAATACACATGCAAATCCAGGAGGCTCAGAGAGTGCCAAAGAAGTTGGACCCAAAGGGGAATACACGCAGACACATCATAATTAAATTACCCAAGATTAAAGATAAGGAGAGAATCTTAAAAGCAGCAAGAGAAAAAGAGACAGTTACCTACAAAGGAGTTCCCATAAGACTGTAAGACTATCCGCTGATTTGTCCAAAGAAACCTTACAGGCAAAAGGGGCTGGAAAGAAGTATTCAAAGTCATGAAAGGCAAGGGCCTACATCCAAGATTACTCTATCCGGCAAAGCTGTCTTTTAGAATGGAAGGGCAGATAAAGCGCTTCCCAGATAAGGTAAAGTTAAAGGAGTTCATCATCACCAAGCCCTTATTATATGAAATGTTAAAGGGACTTATCTAAAAAAGAAGAAGATCAAAAATATGAACAGTAAAACTACGACAAACAACTATGAACAACCGAACCTAAAAAACAAAAACAAACAAACAAACAAAGCAAACAACTAGAACAGGAACAGGATCACGGAAATGGAGATCACAGGGAGGGTTAGCAGTGGGGAGGGGGTAGGAGGATGGGGGAAAAGGTACAGGGAATAAGAAGCATAAGTCGTAAGCATAAAATAGACAAGGAGGGGTAAGAATAGTATAGGAAAAGGAGAAGCTAGAGAACTTATATGTACAACACATGGACATGAACTAAGGTGGGGGGATACTGGTGAGAGGGGGGATTCAGGGCAGAGGAGATAAAGGGGAAAAGAAATGGGACAGTCTTAATAGCATAATCAATAAAATATACTTTAAAATTTTAAAAAAGATGGAAATTTGAGAGTATAGGTGTGTTTTTTCTTTTTAAAATTCTTCGATTTCATATTATTTATTCATATAGCTTCTGATATCCTACTACTTGTGATTATGGTTCACAGAGGTAAAGTGGGGTTAAGTGAAAAGAACTTAACAGATGTTAAAAAGGACATTATTTAGCAGCTTATTAAAGAAGACTATCTTGTAGCTTATTGGAACTCAGAAATTATACAACAGCATTATATATATGATATATATTTTAAAGATATATATCTTTTATACATACATGTGAGATTTTTTCTAGTGAATTTTTTACTGTGGAAACTTAAACATATACAAAAGTAGAACAGCATACCTAAGCCCCATATATTTACCACCCAACCTAAAAAATTGTGAACATATAACGAATCTGGTTCTTTTATTACCCTTCATTTCTCATTCCCACTTCTCCAGAACTATTCTTAAACAATTTCCAAACATCATGATTCTATTCATAAACATACCAGTTATCATATTTATTTAACACAGGGAACATTACTGTATTTTACTACAAATGCTGTAATCTTTATCTTTTTTGATGTTGAGATGTTAACTGTAAATATTTGTTTAAATTCATGGTGATCCTTGGTTCAGCATCAGATTATAAATTAACCAGGCGGGTTCACATTCAGTCAGATAGTCTTCCAAATTGTTCCTGGCTTCTTCAGAAGGTCAGAATTGTTCGAATGCTGTTAATAATGATACATAAAAAAATCAGTATAATTTTTATGATAAATTTAACCAAAATTCACAATTTTTGTTCTTTCATTTCAGGATTTGATTTAGTCTTTCTTTATAGACGAAATTTAGCAGACCTGATTTCTTTTACCTTGTTATCCCCTTCCATTTTTGCCATTAATAATATTTCATATGTGATGTCAATAAGCTGGGGGAAAATTGGGGACCCTCTTGAGGATAGCGTTGAGGACAGTGTTGCCTAGAGGTGCTGTGGGGAAGTGGAGCATGCCAACACTGTAGTGAGCTTTTTGTCTTGGAAGCGATGGTGCTCTTGGCTCTCCTGTAGCCGAGGGTAAACTAGACATAAAAGAGGAGGTGGTTGCTGTGTTGGTATGCTACTTCTGAGAACCCAAATATTCCTACTCCTGAATAAGTCCTTCAACATGTAGTAGCAAAATGGGGGATAAGCCTCAGAAACAGAATTCCTTATCTCAGTTCTGACGGAGCTGTGGGTTGCCATGTATAAATGTTTCCTTCTTCACTCAGGGTCTTGAAGCTGGACCCGTCTGTGGAGGAAGAACCCTGTGTCCTTTCCTCACCGTGAGTCAGGTGCATGACACCCTCACTGTCCAGTCAATTGTTGTGGCCCATCTCCTCTGTTCTGCTTTCTTGCTTCTCTGAGGTTTGTATGGATGGCAGGAGGGCCTGTCCTCACTTGTGTTTCCTGTACTCCGGTGGTAAGCACACCTGGGAAGGCCTGTCCTCTGCCTCCACTGTTGCCACCTTCCCATCAGTGTGGGCAGTCAGATGGGCCTCTCGGTGGGCCAGAGGGAGAATAGGAGGCCTCACTGAGGTGTTTCCCCCAGGCCTCCCTTCTACCAGTGATTACCAGGCCTATTTTAAGAGCATGCGAGACTTGGCCTGTTATTAATAGAGCAATGCAACATTTTCCATTTGGCTGCCTCTTAGCTTTCCTCCTTGGGTGCATTCCATTACTGAGGACTCTAGGGGGAGATGGGTGGTGGTGGGGGAGCTGTGAGCACCAGGGTCCAAGGCCCTAAACCCAACTCGACTCCTAGTTGGAGGAACATAGGGATTTTGAGATTGCACAAGATATTGTGGGGCTTATGCATTGTTACTTATTGCAGCTTTAAAAATAATGTTTATTTCTTTTCTTTTTATTGAATTTCTTTTTGATATGTTGAAGCTAACATGTTTCAAATTAGGGAGTTCATGTCAGTAGTGACATTTCCTCAGGTTTCTTTGCTGTGAAGTAGCCTGGCTCCTCACACCATGGACCTATATTCTTCTTTTGTGACATTGCTTCCCTGTCATTAAAATTCCTGTCATTTAACTTTAGGTACCCCGCCCCCCAATCTTGTAATGTCTTTCCTTTTCTTTATTTTTTTGTCCTGCATCTTCCCTGTGCAGTGTTGTTCCTGGTGTTTCGTCCTTTGCTTCTAGTGATCAAGACTGTGCTTGATCATTTTAACCAAAGTGTTCATCCTAGTCCTACCCATTCTCCAGTTGCCATGAATCCCTGGTTGGGACTTTTCTATAAATCAGTTTTCAGGGTCCATGTCAAGGAGCACAATAGAGCTTAAACTGTGGAGCAGTTGTATCTTATAGAAGACTCATGACAAAGCAAGAGAATGAGGAAATTGGGACATCCCGTAAGTATGCGACACCTGACACCCGCTGCTCACCTCTCAATGGTTTTCACCTGATTCTGATCGAGAAGGGCCTGCAGTGTGCACTCTTTGTCAAACTGCAGAACATAATGATTTCAGGGCCAGGACTATCCTGTGCTAGAGGCACCTGACGTTATAGTATAGAAACCTCTCCTTCTAGGGAGCAGCCCCAAATAAATTAACAATTGTTTGTGAAAGAAAAAAATAATGTGTAAGTTTATACCACCGCTCTATGTTGGAACACTGTATATTATGGAAACAGAGTAGGAAGGTAGGAAGTGGGTTTTTCCCCCAAAATAGCCATTATTTAATCTTTTTATAAAAAATTTAAAAAATATGTTTATTGATCTTAGAAAGAGAAGAAGGGAGAGAGAGAGGCATGCACATATCAATGTGAGAGAGAAACATTGATCAACTGCCTCCCATACGTGCCCTAACTGGGGATTGAACCCACAACTTTTGGTGTATGGGATGACACTCCAACCAACTGAGCCACCCTAGCCAGGGGCACTATTTAATCTTTTAAGCACCTCCATATGTTTGATGATGTGGAAAATGTCAGGAAAAAACTGATTAGTTTTTAACATCAAATAGAATCATCATAAAGGTTTTTCAAACCACTTACCCATCTGTTTGGTAATTTACCTTTTTCTTTGGTACATTAGGTCAAAGGCCTCATTGATTTTGTCAAAAGGCAGGGTATGGGTCACTAATACATCCAGGTTGAATTTCTTATTCTTATAATCAATAACCAGCTTTGGGATAGAATCTTTACCTTTCCAACCTGTAATTTGACCAAAAGTCCAAATAAAGACATGGTGGTTGATGTGAACAGGTAGTTTAATCAGCATTTGTTGAATGAATAAAATTATTTGGGTCAGATTTGGCTGGTTTCAAATAGATTAACCCCCCTCCCATCTTTAATTTCCTATACTTGGTTAAAAAAAGTATAGAAAAAAGTAGGTAATACTTTAAAGTTTTTCATCATAGGAAAAATTCAAGATTTTTTTTTTATTTCTAAATAAGAAATTATCTCTGGTTGGTTCAAGTTTGCCCTCTGTTCCTCTATGTTGGTTTATTTTAATGCAAATTGAACTTCAATTTGCAAATTGTATTTATCCTTCTATACAAACTCTGTTTACTTTTAAGTAATTAATAGAATAGCTTTTTATGTAGTCTTTACATGGATTCTATGCACTCAATACTTAAGTTATTTTCCTTTCTTTTTAATAACCTTCACTATAAGAATATGAGAAGTGCTACTATGGGGAAAATTAAAGGAAAACAAAACTGACCACCAAATGAGGCTCCATTGATAGTACGGCCCGTTATTAGCTCTACTGGAGAAATAGTCAGTCTGTTGTCACCAGCAGCTACACCAATGAGAGTACACAATCCCCAACCTACTGTTGTGCAGTCCAGGGCTGCTTTCTACAAAGTCAAACAAAAATATTAGCTGATTAAGTAGAAAAGTAGAACATATCTTCATTGTACGTATGTACTGTGTTCTAGGGAAAATTTATACAACTCTGCACATGAAATAATGGGAGTCAAGCTAATGAGGTCCTAATGTAGTAGACTGAGGCTTGAGGCTTCGCTTCAGATACAACATTCAATAAAATGTTGAGCTTCATGAAAAAGATATTAGAAAGAAACAGAACATATTATTTCACTCTGTTTAACACCATAGTTATACCAAACCTAGAATGTATATTATTGCATATCAAGAAAAATACACATACATGAAGTTAGGAAAGATCTACAGAAGATATTATAAACTCTGATTAGCAACCTTTTGACTATTAACTCGGGGTATATACTAAAATGTTTGCAATTTCAGGGGCATAGAATCAAAATCTTTAAAATCACAAGAGGGTGATTATTCACTACATTAGGCATATACTGTAAACTTAGTAGAACTCAATGTAGGATAAATGAAAAGAAATGCCATTGAAAATAGAGAGCAAAATGGTTAAAATCACACTGGCTGCTGCTCACGAAACATTTTATCTGCTTCTCTGCTTTTTTTTTTATTTTTACATTTCTCTTTCTTGCAGTCAGGTGGAGTTATGCTACCAGTTCTGGCCAAGGAGCTTTGGGCAGAAGGATGTGTGTCATTTCCTAGACAAAACAGAAAAGTCAGGGTGCAACCTGCCAGCTGTCCCTCCTCCTTCTGTAGCCACCAAGAGGACTTCAAGTTGTGATTGTGAAGCCACAGATTTGAACTTCCTCGATTGGTGACTCATTACATAGAAAACAGTTGTTCAGGGGAGTTGCAGTAATCTTTGCATGAGAGAAAGAGAAAACACCATCTTAGCCTACTGCAAGTTTGAGATGAAGATAAAATGACCAAAGATTGAAAACATAAATAAGTGTAAGAAAGATATAAACATTTGGATGGCCATTTCAGTTAGAAGCCCTGTGGTAGATGGGTATACATTTAAAATGTTTTGAGGCTTTTTTGGGTTCGATCCCTGGTTGGGACATTAATGGGAGGCAACTGATCGATGTTTTTCTCTCTCTCTCTCTCTCTCTTCCTCTCTGTCTAAAACCAATAAACATATCCTTGGGTGAGAATTAAAAAAATTAAAAAAATGTTTTCAGACTACTATTGAAGGAAAATGTAAACGTTGTCCCATTTCCCTTGCAATACCCAGTGGGCAATGTGATTCTGACCTGCTGGGGCAGTTTTTACTTTTACAGAGTTCCGGTAGGAAGTGTGGTTCTTGTTCATCACTGATCACTGTATGAAAGAAGGAATTGGAAGTACAAAAATTTTCTCAATCTTCTCTCTCTCTGTGTCTTTCTAGTGACAGGAGATATTGGGTTGGCCAAAAATCTTATTTGATTTTTCCATAAGATAGCTCTAGTAGCACTTAGTTGTCTTTAACTTCATTTGAAACAATTTTCTAGATTGTATTGTGACAGCTGTCATATCAGCGTGCATTAAAAAAAAACTTATCAAAATTGGTGAATTTTTGTATAGCCATTTTAATACTAAAGATGGAAGAATATATGCAATGTTTTTGGCATATTATGCTATATTATTTAAAGAAAGGTAAAAATGTGACTGAAATGCAAAAATAAAAAAAAGACACTTAATGTATGGAGAAGGTGCTGTGACTGATCAAATGGTCAAAAGTGGTTTGCGAAGTTTCATGCTGGAGATTTCTTGCTGGACAATGCTCCAGTGTTGGATAGACCAGTTGAAGTTGATAGTGATCAAGTCGAGACATTAATTGAGAGCAATCGATATTCTACCAAGTAGGAGAGAGCAAACATACTCCAAATATCCAAATTAATAAAGTTATTGGTGAAATTGAAAAATATGTTTTTAATTTTATGAAAAAAAGTAAGTGAACTTTTTGGCTAACCCAATACAATGACCCAGAACTTCAAGAATGTTTTGACATTCTTATTTGATCACGTGTTTATTTATTGTTTTGAGAATTTCTACGATTTCTAAATGGGAACCCTTCCACTTTTGCAATTTTTATGTGGCAGAACCATTTTTGTTTACATACATGACATAGATTCATGGGGAGGGGAAAGGCCTACTTAGTGGTCTCCTTAAGATAGCTGCTTCCACTGATTTCTGGTTTTTTTCTTTTTAAATGTTTTTCCTGTTGCTTTTTCTACATTTCTGAGCTTTGCTCTAAGCAAGGAATTAACCTCCATAATGATGACTTAGTTAAATGGGCATTATATGTAAATTAAAGGCTTTATTTAGTAGCCTCTATAACTTTTGATGGGAAATATTGGGAATTCTCAAAATCTTATAAAATTGTCAATTATTGTAACTAACTGTTCTGTTGGGTTCTTTAAGCTGCTTTAGAGCATGAGAGGTCATTGAAACCAAGTTCATAGCAATTACTGGAATCTCCTCTGCAATCCAGAAATTTAACTTTCTCTTGTTATGGAAACTTTTGGTGGAAGGGTAGAGACCTAGTTCATCTTTTCAGTGATTAAATAAATTACATCTTTTAAAAGTTGGTTTCTGTAGTGTAATTCTATTCCATAATTTTAAATGCACTTTTTTGGTATAATAAATCAGTTAATAATAGAACTTGCCAAGTTTTAGGTCAGTGGTTTTCAACTTGAGAAACTTGTAAAAAATATTGGCACCTGGGTCCCCAATACTCCTGAGAATATCTAAGGTGTAGTCCAATCACTAGTACTAAAAAACAACTACCCAGGCACTTATAAAGTATAGTCAGTGTTGAGAACATCCATAGCAGGGAAATAAGATAAATAGGCTGAATTTCAATGTTTATAAAAATTTCGAGCTATGGAGGAATGGATGTGGCATGTTGCAAGCTGCAGGTGCCAAGGACAATTAAAAGAGCAGGGTGGGGAGCTCTGAACCCAGGGGAGCAGTGCAGGACAAGGAGCTCTTAATGCATGAATTTCAGTAAAAGCTAACATTTATTGAGTGCTTGTTACTTTCCAGGTCCTCTTTTAAACAGCTATATTATTGCTGCGAAACCATTCCGGGAGGAAAGACCCAGGAAGAGCAGCCTGCTGCTCTCAGAGGCTCAGAGACTCTTTCCGGCCTGCACTCTCTTGGCCCCCACTCTCTTCTGGGGAATGCACCAGTCGGGTAAGAACCAAGGGGAAGAACCAGCAAAATCTGCTCTGGCTGAAGCATAGAATTTTATTTTTACACCTTCCCTTGAGGAGGGTTTTAGGAGCCAGGCTGAGTGTAGGTGTAAATAAAAGCAAAAAAACAAAAACAAAAACAAAACCAAACCAAAAACAAACAAAAAAACACAAAAAAACCAAACACACACACAAACAAAACACAAAACACAAACAAAACAAAACAACCCCCTCTCCACACACATACTTTATAGTTCTTACCAAAGAAATAAGAAGGAGGCATAGGCAGATAATTTAGCTGATGAATTCTTTGGTCATTTCATTACAAAAAATAAACACAACTCTACTTAGTGTTTTTGAGCAAATATGCATTAGGTGACTGTTTGCTGGGTAAAAAGGCTGGGCACTCTGGCATGTTAACTTTTCCATCCGCTGCCTGCGTGGTTTGCTCTCCCAGCTCTCTGGGGTCGAGCAGGCAGGGCTGGCTTCACAGGGCCTTCCCAGAGGGCCCCGCAAGTCAGAGCCTGTCTTGAGAGGAGAAGAAATCTGAATGATACAAAATGATAGTCTTTAGGGAGAAAAGATTAACTTTTTATTTTTGTAGTATGCATGTATTTAATATATAAAAAATTTCAAATATGTAATTTGGACCTAATTTTGCAACCTGCTTATTGAGGTCTGATAGCCAGCACTGGCTTGCGTGTAGGTTGTTGGCCTCTCACTGCTCTACTTTTTGATGGCGGTGGGCACCTCCAGCTGTTAGGGTGCCACCGGTCACCTTCTCTTACTCTCTTCAAATCCACCTTTTCTTTTCTCATTTTTCATGCTCACTTCTTGCAGGCACAGTTCTTTAAAATTTTTCATTTTTAAATTTTCTCTTAGTTTCACATGGAAGAACGAAGAGAAATATAACATTAATATTGAGTAGTAATCAGTGATATTTGTTAATAGATTAAATATCAACTATAATACACTACACAATTATCTAATATATTATTAATAAATATTGCTTACTACATAAACATAATTTATATACATAATATTAAATACGAGATGAATAAATATATTAGTATATACAGCCAATGTTTATTAATGTTAATAATATTATTATATACTGTTATAAAAAATATACATACCATGGCTGCAGATCCACCTGCACAGTCAAATGCAAAATCCACACCGCCATTGGTCATTTCAATGATGACCTCCTGGGTGGGCTTCAGTAAGTCTCTAGGACTGAGGCAGTCAGTGGCTTCAAGGGCTTTGGCCTTTGCAAACTTCTCACTGTTGATATTAATAGCAATGATTCTTGAAGCCCCTGATACTTTACGACCAATTACAGCAGAAAGACCGACGCCTCTCAGGCCAAAGATGGCACAAGTAGAACCTGGGGTGACCTGCAGGCAGGAAAATCATAAGTTAACTTAAACTTAAAGCATCTAATCCCACTGTTTTTTTTTTTTTTTAAGGGTATAGAGTGAGGTGGAAGCAGGAACATATGAATAAAGGACTGCCTGTCATAAGACTAAATGATATAGCCACTTATGACAATTTACCAATGTGAAAATAAATGAATCACTAGTTAAATTCAGAGAATCATTTGAGGGCCATCAGGATCATCAATTTATAAGGAACAAGTCCAAGTAGAAATCATTTCCTTGTTTTCTTTTCCCCTTGAGTGTTACCAGAGCAAAACTCTAAAGCTCTCTCATATTATAAAGGCTTTATTGTGTGCCCTTTTAAGTAGATCACAAATAATTTGATGTCTATATTTCTAATAGGCCTATTTGGTTGTGTTAATGTTACAGCTTTGAATGACCACTAATGTTTCTCTGAATGTGAATTAACTTAGTCATCCTGGTTATCAGTTTATTTAAATGGATGAGATCCATTTTTTTTTTTGCATGGCATTGGAGGATTCTTATTATCTGACCCCTATTACCTTCCAATTTCATCTTCATGAAATTCTCAGTTACTACAGCCACAAAATTGCCGCACTTTCCTTTCCTCATGTCTTCGTTCATGCTGTTCCTTCAGCATGCTGCACTTTTCATCTTATTTCCCTTAATTAAAGTATGACCTATATTTTTGGCTTGACTTAAATAACACTCTTTGCACAACACTTTCTTCTTTTAAAATAATTATCCTCACCTGAGAATATGTTGTTTTAAAAATTGATTTCAGAGTGAGAGGAAGGGAGTCGGAGTAGGGGGAGAGAGAGATGTGAAACCTACAACCTAGGTATGTACCCTGATGGTGATGAAAACAATCACCTTTTGGTGTATGGGATGATGCTACAACCAACTGAGCAGCCCAGCCAGGGCCACAAAACCTTTCTTGATTTTTCAATCAGAAAGTAGTGCCAACTGGAATAGGTTTATCTGTAGAGTGAGACAGTGGGAAAAGAAAAAATTGTGCAGAGAAATGCTTAATTATTGTTTTCTAATGATGATGGGAAACTGTTTAAATTAAAGCATAAATAAAGGGGAAAGAAAAAAATCTGCCAAAAATATTAATACATTCTAAATTGGAAAAAAAATTACCAAGGAATGGAGAGAATATGCATCTGTTACTTCATGCATGATATTGGATATGTATATACTGGCTTTTGCTATTCAGGGTAAATAAAAATATATTTTGTAAATATTAAGAATATTGTTTCATATACATGCTGTACTATTTACTATAATTCTGTGGCATGTGTTTAGTTTATTTCCAAATATATTTCTTCAGAGACTGCATTAAAAAGCTTGCCAGTGAGCCTCATCGAACATAGAAATGCATTTTTCCCTTTGCGGCAATATTGTACGCAGTTGTTTGAGTCTTGGGCCAGCTCACAACAGTGTGTAAATTGAATACACTGCACTAATTGTGTTATATAACTGGATCCTTTTTTTGTATGTGTAAAAGTGCTTTTGATGCAGTATTGGGGTGGTCACTATAAAATCCTACCCCTCCCATTTGATTTTCTATCTGCAGACATTGTTACAGGACACTTTCATACTTTCAAAGATCTCCATGGAATGTGATTAATTTGGCTATAAAGATTACAAGCAAATTAAAAAGAATTAGGGGTTGTAGTGATGTTGTGGGAGGTCCCTGATAATTATACAGAGCTGTCGTATCACTTTTCTTCCCAGAAGTAAATTTAGCTTTATTAAGGGTCTTGACTTTTGTCTAGAGTTACTGATACTTTACTTCCCTTTACTTGGTCCTATCAGATTTACTTTTCTTTGAGCATTTTCTGGGGTGGTTTAGCTGTTCCTCAACAGCAGAGAGAACATGTCCTGTGAATTTAGATCAACTTTGACTAGATTTAAAAAAACATTATAGCTGAATCTCTAGTGTTAATATTGCTGAAGAGAGATTATAGTAGTAGAAGGCAGGAGTCTGCATAGAGTCCAGAAAAGGTTATGTGTGCAGCCCAAAGAGCAATCATTCTTCCCTGAGACTCTGATGCTATCTGCAGGAGAAGTGCTGTGACTGCCAAGGTCCCGTTGGCTGTTAACTCCACCCGACGAACACCCTTCCTCCTGGAGCCTTCAGATTGCAACTTGGCTTCCCATTCAACCTTTAATTTTTCTTAATGAGTGAATGAGTGAATGAATGAACAAATGATTTTTTAGAGGGAGATAATGTGCTGATGGCCAAGAGTAGCATCCCTATGTGTTTGGGCAATATAATTCTCAAGGAAAAGTCGTACTTTGGTACTCTGGCTACTAGATCAACATCTTATTTTCATTAAGCTGATTTTGTTTCCTTGACACTGAACAACTCTAGGCAACCAGATAAAAAGGAATTTTTGTTGTAAAACCAAGGACCACGCCTCACCAAGATGTTTTAAAGGTTGCATATGAACCTAGCTCTTTTCATTCATTCACTGAAAAATTATCATGGTCCTACTATGCTCCAAGCACAGTAGGATCTATGCTCCAGAGATACCACAATGAACAAGAGAGAGTTCTTGCCTTTAAGGAGCAAATAATTTCATAGGAAGGAGAAATAATGAGAAATTTCCCCATTGTGTGATAAGAAGGTAGATAGGAATAAACACTGATACTTTGGGGGAAACTGGGAGGGGCACGTAATGCATGCCCAAAAGGCTGCAGTAGTTGTCCTACAGGAAGTGACTAATAAAAGAGAGCCAGCCAGAGGTGTGGGAGCTTTCCAGGCAACATCGATGGGAGCAAGGTATGCAAAGAAAGCCCAGAGACCACAGTGACTGGATGCCAGGCCCAGAACTGTGTGCCTGGGTGGGGAAGAGCAGAAAGAATCACTATCGCATATGGAAGGAAAAGAGGAATAATGAAAGGGGAATGAAATATTTAGATCTATTGTTTACAAAGGCCAATTTTAGTTGCATTTTGCAATTTGGCGTCAAGGGATGAAGACAGATGTCAAGGAGATTGTTTGAGGGATATTAACATCTCTCTAGGCTCAGTTAAACAGCTTTAGAAAGCTTATTCTAACATGGGATTCCAGGGATACATCTTGCCACCATCAGTTCTGCCATCTGAGACCCTCCTCTGGAACCACAAATGGATAGGAGGACAAGCTGAGATGAACCACTACAGTTTATGGAGAAAAATCTATGGCATCAGGGAGAAAGTAGGAGTGGCCATTTGGAGACAGTTGGGTCTCTGTAGTTTCTATTGTCTCTTGACTGGGTCTGCTGTCCCAGGATAAGGATTCATATATAAGGGACACAATTAAGCAAGCTATGTTTAAATTTGGGACAGACTGTAATATAACATACTAGTATAGGGAAGGAAATTAACATGACCTGGGCATCAACTATATGCCAGCCACAGGGCCAGATGTCTTACCTATGTAATATGACTTAATATTCCCACAGTAATCTGTAGTAGATGTTATTATTGAGAGGAAAGAGTAGAGAGGTTAAATAACTTGCATAGAATCACAGAGGTGATAAATGGCAGAGTCAGGGTTTGAAGATAATTCTAGCTGCTTTATCATGTGACCACCTAGTAACTTCTATTTTATGTAACCTGGTAATTAACCACTTTACCTTGGCAGTGTTGATTGCAGCTCCATAACCAGTTGAAAACCCACATCCAAGCAGACAGGCTCTCTCTAAATTTGCATCATCATCTGTTTTGGCAAGATTAGTATCTGATACTACAGTGTGCTGAGAGAAGGTACTGGTTCCCATGAAATGGGAAACTGGTTTTCCTCTGCAGGTAAACCTGCTGGTTCTGTCTCCCGTTAGTTCTTGACAAACAACAGGGTTTTTGGATTTACTAGAAAAATATTTTAAGAGATCAAAAAAATGTAAGTAAAAGGACCACTGATTACTTTCCTGAAAAAAAAAAGTTAGGCATTATGTATTAGTTATGACAATTTTATGATATTGAGAAATTGAGAAAATAAATTGGGATTTTTGCCCAAATACATACATAATACAATATACTAAATTTTGTATTTATATATCATATGAACAACATAATTTTAATATATTTGTTACATTATAATATACAATAATATATAGTCAATATATAATATAAATAATATAAACTATAATGTATAATATAATAGATGTAATAGGAGCAGTCTAAAGATAATGATAACTAAACTTTTAAAAAATATATATCTTATTGATTATGCTGTCCCAGTTGTCCCATTTCTTTTCTCTGCTTTATTCCCCTCTACCCTATACTGCCCCTCCACTAGCATTCTCCCCCTTAGTTCATGTCCATGGGTTGTACATATAAATTCTTTGGCTTCTCCATTTCCTATACTATTTTTAACCTCCTCCTGTCTATTTTGTACCTAGCACTTATGCTTCTTATTCCCGGTACCTTTTCCCCCATTCTCCGCCCTCCCCCTCCCACTGATAACCCCCCATGTGATCTCCATTTCTGTGATTCTGTTCCTGTTCTAGTTGTTTTCTTAGGTTTATTTTTGTTTTTGATTTTTTAGGTTCAGTTGTGGATAGTTGTGAGTTTGTTGTCATTTTACTGTTCATAGTTTGATCTTCTTTTTCTTAGATAAGCCCCTTTAACAGTTCATTTAATAAGGCCTGGTGATGATGAACTCCTTTAACTTGACCTTATCTGGGAAGCACTTTATCTGCTCTTCCATTCTAAATTGATAGCCTTGCCAGATAGAGTGTTCTTGGATGTAGGCCCTTACCTTTCATGACTATGATACTTCTCTCCAGCCCCTTCTTGTCTGAAAGGTTTCTTTTGAGAAATCAGCTGATAGTCTTATGGTAACTCCTTTGTAGGTAACTGTCTCCTTTTCTCTTGCTGCTTTTAAGATTCTCTCCTTATCTTTAATCTTGGGTAATGTAATGATGATGTACCTTGGTGTGTGCTTCCATGGGTCCAACTTCTTTGGGGCTCTCTGAGCTTCCTGGACTTCCTGGAAGTCTATTTCCTTTGCCAGATTAGGGAAGTTTTACTTCATTATTTTTTTCAAATAAGTTTTTAATGTCTTCCTCTTCCTCTTCTCCTTCTGGCACCCCTGTGATTCAGATGTTGGAACATTTAAAGTTGTCTTGGAGGCTTTTAAGCCTCTCCTCATTTTTTTGAATTCTTGTTTCTTCATTCTGTTCTGGTTGAATGTTTATATCTTCTTTCTTCTCCAAGTCATTGATTTGATTCCTGATTTCCTTCCTTTCACTGTTGGTTCCCTGTGTATTTTTCTTTATTTTACTTCACTTCACTTTTTCCTCCATTTTGTGACCATACTCAATCATTTCTGTGAGCATCCAGATTACCAGTGTTTTGAACTCTGCATCTGTAAGGTTGGCTATCTCTTCATCACTTAGTTCTATTTTTGGAGTTTTGATCTGTTCTTTCATTTGGGCCATACTTTTTTTTTTTGTCTCCACGTGCCTGTTGCATTGTGAGGGGCAGAGCCTTAGGTATTCACCAGGACAGGGCTACCCATGGTGCTGTGTTGTGGCACTGTATGTGGGGTAGGGGTCTGAGAGGGAACAATACTGCTTGCTTGGCTCTTGGCTGAATTTCAGTCATATCCCCTGCTACACACAAGCAAATTAGGACCTTCTGGTACTGATTCCAGGGTGGGTGGGTTTGTGTACATTCTAGGACCTTGTGGGTCTTTCAAACAAACTCTCCTGTGAGACTGGTAGTCACTCCCACCACTGTAACTCCCTTAGGTTTTCACTGGTAGAGGTTTTGAGGCTTTCTTTTCCTGTCCTGAAACCCTGGGTTGCACAGTCTCTCTCACTCCCCTGTTCCTCCAGGTTTATCCACACACAAATGTGGGACTGCCCTGTCCACTGGCTGCTGCCTTGCCCACCCTGGTCTGCCAGCTGTAGCCTTGCCGTGCATCTCTCCACTCTGGCTGCCCATCTCCACCCCTCCCACCAGTCTGGATGAATGTTTCTTTAACTCCTTGGTTGTTGGACTTCCATACAGTTTGATTTTCTGGCAGTTCTGGTTATTTTTTGTTTTAAAATTTGTTGTCCTTCTTTTGATTGTGTGAGGAGACAAAGTGTGTCTACCTACACTTCCATTTTGGCAGACGTTCACCTAACAAACTTTTTATTGAATAACTTTTATGTACTAGAAGTTCTTTTAAGGGTTTTACATGTATTAATTCTTTAAGCATTTTTTATTATGGAAAATTAAAACAAATATAAAAGTAGAAAGAAAAGCATAATGGATCTCCATGTAAGCATCTCCCAGCTTCAGCCATTAGCAGCTCATGGCTGATCTAGTTTCACCTATTACCCATCCCCAACCCCCACACCACCACCTACCCTTTCCCCATTTGGGACTGTTTTGAAGGAAATCTCAGACATCACTTTTCATTGTAAATATTTCAGTATGTATCTCTAAAAGATAAAGATTCTTATAAGACCACGCATTGCATTTGCTTGATATGTTTCTTAAATCTATTTTAATTTACAGATTTTCACCTTCCCTCTTGTTTTCTCCTTGTAGTTTATTTTTTGAAGAAACAGTCATTGGTCCTGTAGCTTACTTCATTCTAGATTTTTCTGATTGTATTGCTGGTTTAACATGTTTCTCATCACTAAATTTCCTCTAAACTAGTATTTTTTAATCTAGATGCTTGATCTGATTTGGGTTTTATATTTCTGTAGTACTTCAAAGGTGGTGGTGTGTATTTTCATCTGGAGGTGCATAATACTTTATTTTTTGGTGATGTCAAAAAGAACAGATAGTCACAGTTCAAATTTATTATTACATTAAAGGTTTGCAAAAGGACGTATTCTTTGAATATCTGCAACAAACCTGTGAAATAGGAGTTAATATTATCCCCATTTCATAGATGAGGAAATTGAGGCACAGTAATAGATGTAAGAGTAGTACCATAACTAGTTTCAATTAGCATTAAGGACAAATAGATCTTTCTATAGTCTCAATAAAATAAAGAATAATGTGATTAAGATTTTGCTCTCTGGAGCTAATTGCTTAGATTCAAAATTTAGCTCTAAGACTTATATCTATGTGGCCTTGGAATAAATGACTTTATTGTGCCTCACTGCATTCCTCTGTTCTGTAGAAATAGCTGCTTTTCTGAATTTGACATTTATCAGTCCAGTGATGCATTTATACCTTTACTTATACACTTGTAACCATAAACAGTACATGATATTATTTTTGTATGTAAAATCTTTCCCTTAATGTTATTTGTGTAAGATCACAGTGGTCCCCCATATCACTTTGGGATACATACAAGACTCCTAGAGGATACCTGAAACTTTGTGTAGTACCAAACCCTATATTCAAAGTCTATACAGAAGGTATCAAGCCATGTAATATGAAAAACGGAGACATTTATTGAAGAAGATACAAGATACAAGTAACATTGTACATAGGACAATGATACCTCAGTCCTCTTCAAAGAAGGTACCTTGGGGCCTCACATGGTTCCCCCAGTCTGTATCAGCTGCTATATCATATTTCCCTGAATCTCATCAATGGCCTGAAATCTCTTCCCTTTCAAAATCAAAGGTGATTTTAGTTTTGGGAAAAGCCAGAAGTCACAGGGCACCAAATCTGGGCTGTAGGGGAGCTGAGTCACCTGGGTGATTTGACATTTTGCCAAAAAACTCTGCATGAGATATGATGCACAAGTGGGTGCATTGTCCTGATGAAGCTGCCAATCACCAGTTGCCCATAGCTGCGGTCTTCTGCATCATCGAAATAGTTTCCACAGAGGAATGTTCAAGCTTAACACAACATTGGATGCAGATTTGTTGCTTTTCTCACTCAGTCATTTTGAATGTGGTGGCCACACAGCACACATGCTCACTCAAGGGAGTCTACCACCCCTACTCACTAGTGAAGTGAAGTTGCCATTGCTCAGCATGGACATTCCTGTCCACTCTCCTTGGCTGCCACGTTACATTGATGTTGTGCAAACCATTCTCGTTCTATGAACGATGGGCAGACTTTTTCCAGACAGATGGTGTATGCTATGTTTTTTTTTCCCTTATACAAACATACCTTTTCACTTAAAGGAAGCACTTCATAGATTCTCTTTGGCATATCTGAATTGTCAAATCACTACTGTTATTCTTTGGGGCCATTGTTAGGTAAAATAAGGGTTACTCAGACACAAGCACTGAGATACTATGATAGTGGTTCTAATAACCAAGGTAGCTACTAAGTGACTAATGGGCAGGGGCATATACCATGGATAGAGAGGTGATTCACTTTTGGGGTGGGATGGGGCAGGATGGAGTGAGATGTCATCCCACTACCTAGAATTTATACAATTTATAACTACAAACTATTTATTTCTAGAATTCTTCATCTAATATTGTCAGACCACACTTTACCATGGGTAATTGAAGCCTTAAAAAGCAAAACCATGGATGAGGTGGACTGTTGTGTTCTATGTTATTACATGTAGGTCAAGTAGAGCCATTTTGATAGTTACATAATATTCCATTGTATTGTTACATAGCAATTTGTTAATCCAGCTATTTTCAACCAGTGCACTGCAAGAATTTTTAAAATGTGTAATACCTGACTATTTAGTCAGGGTACTGACCTCTTTTCTCTTAGATGGTCAAATAAGACAAAAAGACCAACAGCCAAAACAACAAAAGCTGTCTGATGTGAATGAATTGAAATTATATCTACTTTTTTTTTGTCAGATTGATGAAGCATATATTTTTTGGTGTGCTGCAGAATTTTAGTAATTATGTGTGCCATGGGATGAAAAAGGTTGGAAAACCTGTGTCAATCCATTCTCTTATCGATGGACATTTTGCTTTTTTCAATTGCTTGCTATTTTAAACAATTTTACAATGAACATTCTAGCACATGTCTCTTTGGGTGATTTTGCAATGGTTTCTTGTACACATCTGAGTAGAATTGGTAGGTAGAAAGTATGCACCTCTTTAACTTCAATTTAGGTATTGCCAATGTACTGCCCAAAATATTTGTACCAACTTATACTCTTACTAACAGTGTATAGAGCTTACCTGAATTTTGAACAGAAATTTGTGACTGGACTCAGACAGACCTTGCATTTTTTACATTGAGGTAGGTAGAGTGGAATTACTTTGTCACCTAGAAAGAAAGATCATATGTTGGAGGGTGCCTATAAATATTACTTATAAATATCACTTTTAAATAATTTCTACCACAATAATCAGTGGAAAACACAATTCTTTATCACATACATTTTATTTTCAGCAGAAAGTATAAGTGGCTTCAGCATTTTGTTACTCTATAAGATTGCTGATTCCCCCTAGTATTATATTTACTTTTCCTTTTTTTCCCCTGCTGGGCAGTCAAGCAACAAGCTGGTATTGATACCATCAGGTGAAAAGTCCTCTCTGAGACTCTGCTGCCATTGCAGCGCTCCACACCGTGACTGTTATTTATTACATTCTAAACACCAGTATGGAATAGAACATCCTTATACAATATAGTAGAAGAGGTGATAGTGAAAGGCTAGATGGGGAGGGTAAACTTTATACCATCGCTGTGTTTCACTATGTTTTACTCTCAAATTCCACACATTTTCTATTTTTTATTCAATTTTGATTTAAAAATGGCTCTTACCCTCTGATGACCAAGGTCCAAGAATAATGAACATTTGTTCAACATTTAGTATGTGCCAGATACCATTCTAACTGCCTACTTATATTGTTTCATTGAATTCTCAGAACAAGTCTTTGAAATGGATGCTATTATTGTCCCACTTTAGAAAACAGAAATCTGGCACACAGAAAAGTGATATAATTGGCTAAGGTCACACAGCCAGTAAGTGGCAGTTCTGGGGCTACATTGGCCAGACTCTTTCATGGATGCAAAACTTCTGGAAGCAATTTTTTTTTATCTTGTTTGTAAAGAAAAGTTACTATTGTAATATGCCCCAAGGTTTGGAGCATCCACATTAAAGGAAGGAAGAAGGAAATGGTCATCCTGCTGACAAGTGAGGATTACACAGACCACATGCAGTATTTGGTGGACCTGTTATAAAGTCTGAAATAAATAATTTCAGTCATTGGCATGTTTCATTTACATACTACTTTTATCTTTCAAACTTCCAAAAAGATATTTAAGCTAACATTGACATATGTATAATATTTCTCACTTAATTTACCTATAGAATGAGCTACCTCATTCTTTAAATTCTTCATATTTAATTAGTTTTCTGTGTTATTTAGAGGAGGTTGTTGTAAGTTGTCATGTGCCTTCATGGCAGCTTCAGTTTAATGTAACTTTGTAGCTTTGCCTCATGGGACTGTTCTCAGTAGTGTATCTAAATAACGTGACCATATTCCCCAGGTTTTGTTAGACAATCCTGATTTTAATTATTCTGTCTCATTCTTAGACTGTGATAAAATGTGTTTCTCAGTTTTGCTTTGAAAAAGATGGTCCCCTTATGTAAAGAGAGATCAGTTATAGCATGCAAATACAGGAATATATCAGGAATTATCCCTGAAATGTTTTGACACTTTCACTTCATTGGAATCAGGAAATAAAATACCTGGTTTGAATTCGGTCACTCCAGCCCAACACTTTCCACAATTCCTGCCCTTTCGTGGCCAAGGATCACTGGGAAAAGAACCCCCGTGAATTTAGGATGGAGAATATGGGCATCAGTGTGGCACAGGCCAGTGGCGATTATCTACAGAGCAACCGCATACTTGAGTTGTTTCTGCAATTGTGTCATTGGGGTTGTTAGGTGAGTAATTTTAGGGTAATTTCAATGTCACCTTGAGACTTAACAATGCTCTTAAAGCTCAATAAAAGAATAACAGAAAAAATAACAAATAAAAGTATATTAGGACATATTCTTTTTCTCTTATACCTTTGTTTTCTGAATTCTACTGTCATTGGAAAATCATAAAAAGAGATAAAATTGGCAGTTACTATCTCCAGGAGAGGAAATAATAAAAGGTTATAGCAAAATTTAAACAAAGTCTAATAGGCAGAGGGAGTGGAGAACACATAGGTTTCTAGACCTTGTTCAAATTTTGTTGAAATGGCATGAAATGAAATAGAGGTAATAAAAATTTAATAGTTAAAAGTGAGATATCAAGTAAAGGATTATCTAAATTAATTGCTGCTGTATCTTTGCGTTATTTTTCAAGATTGTGGCATGAGGCTATCCCATTCATTCTCGTGTATAAACCCTTACCGTGATGCTTGGGGGAAAAACAACCCTGGCCAACCGGCGCTGCGGAAAATGGGGAAATTATCCCAACTTGCTGTCTGTGGCCTGTCTACGCAGTGTGGGCCCTTCTCCTGGCTAACCCACTCCTGTCCCTTCATTTGGGCACCCAAGACCCTGTGCTGTCTAGGCACTTCAGTTTTTCCTTTCCCTTGTTTTGAGCCAAATTTTCTGTCTTCCCTTTAATAACACTGCAATAATTGGCAACTGGAAAACAAAAACAAAACATAACTAATTCTAATGCAATGTGAGTTGCTTAATCTGATTCTTAAGGTTAATAATGTTACGGTACATTAGTTAAATTTTAAGCTTGTAATCAATAATTTAGCCATCCAGGTGATGAGGCCTGGGTTTATCCAAACCTATCTCCTCATACTGAGAACTCCAGGGCTTCACAGTCACACCAGAGGCTTGACCTGACAGAAGATGAGTCTGCACTTAGTACCTTGTCTGTCCTGCCCAGGAAAAGTCCCTTTTCTTACCTGGATTCGAACTTCGTGTGCCTTGTAGGGAGCTACCTCAACGTCTTCTGACACAAAGTGGCTTGTTGGCTCCTCAGGCAATGGCTGCTTTGCACTTAATAACCTGGGAGAGAGAAGGAAAGATGAGGAGAGGGAGAGGGAAGGAGAGAAAAAAGAGAAGAGGGAGAGGCAGGGAGTGGGGGAGGGAAGGAGGGAAAATGGGAAGGAGGGAGAGGAAAAGAAAGAATATGAGGTGAAAAAGTTAAAAATCATGTTGATACCATAATTTCATGAAAAGAAATTCTGGAGTTTGTGGCTGGATGTTATTCAGGATTATATTATTTTAAAGAAATGGGATTTTTTTTTTAAATAAGTCATGATCTACAATATAGTCATCACGCTTAAAAAAATTTTTTTTTTATTGTTTTCAAGTACAGTTTTGTCCATTGTCCTCCCAGCACTCCACCCTCCCCCGAGGCTTGACCCTACCCTCCCTTGACTTTGTCCATGAGTCCCCCATACATGTTCCTTGACCACCCTTCCCCTGTTTCCCCCCCCATTTTCCCCTCCCCCCTCTCCTCTGTTCAATGTCAGTTTGTTCTTCACTTCAATGTCTCTGGTTACATTTAACTTGCTTGTTTGTTCTGTTGATTAGTCTCCACTTACAGGTGAAATCATATGGTATTTGTTTTTTACCACCTGGCTTATTTCACTTAGCATAATGCTCTCCAGTTCCATCCATGCTGTTGAAAATAGTAGGAGCTCCTTCTTTCTTTCTGCTGTGTAGTATTCCATTGTGTACATGTACCACAGTTTTTTGATCCACTCATTTACTGATGGGCCCTCAGGTTGCTTTCAAATCTTGGCTAATGTAAATTGTGCTGCTGTGAACATTGGGGTATGCAGGTTTTTTGAATTGGTGTTCTGGATTTTAAGGGTATAATCCCAGCAGTGGAACTGCTAGGTCAAAAGGCAGTTCCAATTTTAGTTTTCTGAGGTGAGTCCATACTGTTTTCCACAGCAGCTGCACCAGAATACTATGCAGCAGAAAGAAAGAAGGAGCTCCTACCATTCATGACAACATGGATGGATCTGGAGGCCATTATCCTAAGTGAAATAAGCCAAGTGGCAAAAGACAAGTTCCATATGATCTCACCCATAAGTGGAGACAAATCAACAGAACAAACAAGCATGTTAAATGTAACCAGAGACACTAAAGTGAAGAACGAACTGCCATTGAACAGAGGAGAGGGGAGAGGGGAAGGTGAAGGGGCAGAGTCAGGGGAAGGGTGGTCAAGGAACACATATGGGGGACTCATGGACAAAGTCAAAGGGGGCTGGGGTTGAGGGTGGGGGGAGTGGGGAGTGATGGGGAAAAATGAACAAAATTATACTCGAATAACAATAAAAAATTTTTAAGAAACTAAAATGTTTAACACTAACTATCCCTAAGTAGGAATTTTTCTTTTTATCTTCATTGTTTTGTCTTTGTTGTTTTCCATTAAAGAGTTAGTTCCATTTGTGCCTTAGGCGTAGCTTATGAATTGATTCCTTAGGACTGGGTTTTTATCAGTTCCCGCATTAGGCTTTGGGGTTCAGAAACCAACCCTAAGAAATCAATTTAGAAGCCCCAGTATTTGAATGGTATCCAGTGGGCACCACCTATACAAAGTCTAGGGTAATTAATAAGGATCATTGTAGGCAGGAATTTGCTGCCTTTGAGATTACTGAGTCTACTTTTTACAAGTTATTACAGAGCTCTCAATGGCTTCATAAAATACTGTGATTCCTTGTTATAACTACTTTAGCTAAATCCTCTTAATCTTGAGGATGGAGGTTTTTCTGAAATTTTGCTTGAGGTCACAAAATTTCTAGCAATGCTAGGGTGATTTAAAAAAAATATTTTACATTGAAAAACAATTATAAGTTACAAAAAAGCTGCAAGGGTGTCAAGACTGTGAAAGTCAATGAAAGAATGGGGAGCTATTGCAGATCAAAAGAAACTGAAGAGACATGATAACTAAATGTAACTTGTGATTCTGAATTGGATTCTTTTGCTCTAAGGACAGTATTGGGACAGTTAATGAAACTTGAGTAGAATCTGAGGATTAGATGGTAGCAAATTATCAACATTAATTTCCTGATTTTGATGTTTGAACTTTGAGAATGTCTTTGTATAAAATATACATTATAGTATTTGAATGTTATGGGATATTATATTTTCAACTTATCCTCAAGTAGCTCAGGAAGATAAATTCTTTGTTTCGTACCTGCTATATCTATAAGTTGGGAAGATTATTTCAAAATATTTTTTAAAATTTAAAGCATAAAGAAAATGAACTGTAGTCCATATTTTATTGTTGATCATTTCCAAAAATGTTTTTTTAAACCTGTTTACCCCATGAGTGCTACAAGATCCATTCCAGGATCATGTATTGCCTTTAGTTGTCATATTTCATTTGTTTCTTTTAATTTTTGAACGGTTTCTTAGCCTTTCTTTTTCTTTCATGACATTGACATTTTTGTCATTAATTCTTATTTTAATTTCTCTTTAAATTATGAGTTTAAGTCTAATAATCTTTTTGATTTTTCATGTTTTCTAGAACTAAGACTATTTTGAGGACTCTGAAAATACACAGGTCATTTTCTTGGGATGCCTTCACTTTCTAACAACCCTCAGTTGCAATTGACTCCTGTTAAAAAAAAAAATTATTTAGACACTTGTTAAAGCCGGTAAAGAAGACTTTATTCCGGAGTGCTTATTATAATGGGGGCTTTGCAGTTAGGGAGAGAGTGTGGGCTTAACTCTGAGTACAGCAGGGACAAGCGGAGATTTATAACTAAGGCGCAGGACGGGTGCCTGTGGAAGAAAAATCACTAAGAGGAAACATCAAGACTAGGAGGATTCTTACTAGGTCGGCTCAAGGACTCAGCGGGATCCTTGTTGAAGGCAGGCTGGGGTGGGAAGATGTTAAAGGTTGGGGCTGAGGAATCTGATCAGATATCAAGGGTAAGGAGATTTTTGTTAAACTGACTCAGCAGGGTTCTAGCTAAAATGGTCTAAGCAGGCCGAGGACAGATGTCAAGGTCATGGCCTAGTCTGGAAGAGGGATCAGAGGAAGCTGACTCAAGTTTGGTCAAGGAGGGAGTCTTTATCACACCTTGGTAAGGGATCATAACTTTTTGCTTCAGATGCAGCTACCTTAGATGGATTTATTTACAGACATTTAGGCAAATATATACTTATGTAATAGGAAGAAAAAGTGTTAGTTTAGAATCTGGTTGTAGTTTGTGACAGTTGGCCAAGGGAAAATGAAAAGTTCACGCTGGTGTAGGAAAAGTGCCTTAGCAGTCCTGGGTGGCAGTGTAGGCCAAGACTTCTGGTCAGTGCTTAGATGGAAGAAGTGTAGACAAGTAAGAATGATATTCATGCAAATAAGTAATAAAATAGGAGGAATCTTTGGTCTCTTGCTTGTGGGTGGGTGCAACAGAAGTATTCGGACTTGGGGAAGGGTACAGAGCGGCACGAGAACAGACTTTAACGAGATATGAGTGAGAAGAGAGACATCTCTTGAGAAATTCTGCGAGCAGGGATGGCCAGAGAACATAAGGGCAGCAGTCAAACATTAACTTTAATGTTGTCTGTTCATCTTGCTCTGCGCTACAGTCTCTCTCTTTTCCCTAAATCATCAGCAAAGCCTGCTTCCACTAAGTCCTTGTGTCGGAGGCGTTTGGGAACTACAGGAGGAGGGACAGTACTGCATATGGTGAAGTGGCACAGATGACAGTAGCTCCAGGAGGACGGCTGACCATCGAGGTGACTAAAAAAAAAAAAAGCAGCAGGAACAGCAGTTCAGACCACATGAGTGCAAAACCTTGAGACAGTCAATGTTTGGAGGAATATGTACTCTAATTGTCTTGGAGTCCCCAGCCATTTTTTTGGAAGGGCGATAGTGAACGAAAAATGAGGACACATATGCATGGCAAATACCTACATTATACTGATAAAATTGGGGTTTTTTCCACACCAAAGAAGTCTTTTGGTTTTGTTTTTAATTAAATCATGTCATAATTTTAAGCAATGTAAATGGAAACCGTGCTTCATGGGCTCTGTTGTTTGCTAGCATTCTCTTTTTGTTTGGCTAATATCATTTCATTTCTTATCGAAATATTTGCAGAGGGGTTAAGAACATGTGAGTGGGAAATACATCTAAAGAGCTCAAAGGAAAGCTCTTCATAAAGGCTTTTCTGCAGAGCCCCTCCAGCTCTTGTCTTAATTTCCCGAAATCACAGGTCTGCATCTGCCTTCCCCCGTGCCCTCCTTGAATACATACAGTGACCGTAATCAAGCACCCACAGAAATCCCACCCCAGAGGTCTCACTCCTGGATCTACTTTCACTTTAAAAACTATCCCATTAAATCTATTGCATGATTTGGCATTCTGGAAAAATCCCCAAAGCTCCAGCTGAAACAGCAAACGTTTCAAGACAAGGGCAGCAGAGTCTAATATCAAATTATATTTAATTTGTGGGGTAGTGGCAGGACAATTTATGGGGTTGCAGATTTGGGGTTCTACATCTAGGGTGGGTCTGGATCCTCTGTGTTGGTTCTCCTGGATGACATTTCTGCTAGTTTGAAAAGTAATCATCTCTTTTTACTGTGTGTGGATTTTTTTTTAACTTTTAAAAAATTTTTATCATGTGTATACAACATACATATATATTTCAAAGATAAACAGTAGTTCTGGCAGAATTTGTGATCTAAAATTATATTGAGGAGAGAAAGGAAGGACACATTTATAGCCTCATAATTAGTGTGAAGCCACCAGCCAGCCTCCGTGAGTGTACAGGTCATTGTCTTTATGCTGAGCTGAGCGAAGTTCTCCTTTGGACCAGCGAGAGCAGTAACAGTAGAGTCAACACTTGATTCTTTGGCGGCAGTTCTTGAATTATTAGAAAAGAGACTTTGACATATCCATGCAAGTAAGGACTCAATTAAACTTCTAGCCAAGGGACCTCCATTGTTGCAATTTCCATTGGGGAAGGGAAAGGAGAAGGCTTATTTTCATTGATTGATTGGTTTTTATTGTAGGAGTTTGTTCCTGTTTTAATTCTTGTTTGCTATTTATTATTAACTAAGATAAAACTGGGTTTTTTTTTGTTTTTTTTTTTTAATGAGAAGCAATGAACTCATATTGAATGCCTAGTGAATATCGGGGACCTTGTACACTTATGCCTCACTACCACCCTGTGAAGTAGATATTATATTTCCTTAACAAATAAGGTACCTAACTACCTTTTTTGATATAATTCAGTTGTCAGTTAGGGGAGCAGAGGTTTGATTGGAAGCTTGCAGTTCAACTGTTGCTCTGAAGTGTTTTAGGTTGTTTGATAAAATTTGGGCTCTGTAGCTTCCCTTCTCTAGCTATTACCTGTAAACTGACTTTTGACTTCTAGGATATTGTTCATTTTACTTTGCTTCTGTTAAGGTAATAAATACTACATGGAATTGCTACTCTAGGTGTTAGTTAGGGAAAAAGAGTAGTTTTTCATCTTTGGATGAGTGTCCGTAAGATAGCAATTCATAGTAATGTGTAATTATTTTAGCATTGGGATATTAGGCAAATATAACTCTTATATTTCAGATTTAAGGGAGCCCTCCCTAAGCCTCTCAGATGGGGTGAAGGCATCTTGTGTTATACACTCAAAACCCCTATACTTGCCTTTCATAGCACTTTCAACTTTCGCTTTCAAATTTCATATTGCTTGGCTGTATCTCTTTTTCGCCTAGTGATTTCTCTAAGATGAATCAAGTGTGTAGGATTAAATGGGTTTATAGTAAACCTTTAATATGGCTTACAATGCAAGCTCTGGGTGATAGACGGAAACTTCACAGAAGGAACCTGAGCTGCTCTGAAGCAGAGTCAATGCAATGTGTTTTTCCTGGAGAAAACAACATCACAGGCCTGAAGAGACCACAGAAAGAAATGCTGTGTTGTTAAATGCCAAATATGTTTAACTGAATATAAATGAAGTACTAAATGAATAACTGTAGCTCAAACACCTTCACATCCTACTAATGTTAGAAGCAAAGCATGGTTGCCAAACCAAGTAATAAAAGCCTAAAAAATCAGAGCACATACTCAAAAAGATCATAAATACCATATTTTCTAAAGGGTTCAGCTCAAATTCAAACCTTGTATCTAAGCCTATTTCACACACATTGCTATACTAGTCTTTACAGCTTATCCCTCAGTATTTAAAACCTGCCTTCCAATGTAAAGTAGGTTCACCTTTTCATCCTGGCTCATAGTAGCTAATTATCTTCTTGTTTTTATATTTATCATAATGCGTGATTCGTTATTTGTGTGTCTACATGTTTAATATCTGTCTTTTTTATGATGAAATCTCTATGAAGGTTAGGACCACGTCTATCTAGTTGAGTTCAAATCATGCACATGGTGCCTGCCAACCACGCCTGGCAGACAAATGTTACACAGATGATTTATTTACTCAATATGGGATGACCAGATTGAGTCTGCAACATCTGCACACTGAGTCAGCTCTATTTCTTTTAATTACATCTTATTGTTTACACTATTAGAATAATCCCAGTTTTTCCCCCTTCCTCCAGCTCCACTCAACCCCACCCCACTCCCTCAGGCAATCCCCACACCATTGTCCATGTCCATGGTACCTGTGTATATGTTCTTTAGCTAATTTATTCCCTATGCTGTACTTTTGATCCCTATGACTATTCTATAACTACCAATCTGTACATATTAATCCCTTCACCTTTTTCACCCCTTCCCCACAAACACCTTCCAATTTGGCAATATTCAAAACATTCACTTTGTCTATGCTTCTGTTTCTGTTCTGGTTGTTTATTTTGTTCTTTAGATTTAGTTGTTGATATGTATTTATTGCCATTTTATTGTTCATATTTTTGATCTTCTTCTTAAAGACAATCCTTTAACATTTAATCTAATATTGGTTTGGTGGTGATGAATTCCTTTAGCTTTTTCTTGTCTGGGAAGCTCTTTAACTGTCATTTGATTCTAAATGATAGCTTTGCTAGGTAAAGTAATCTTGGCTGCAGGTCCTTGCTTTTCATCACTTTGAATATTTCTTGCCAATTCCTTCTGGCTTGCAGTTTCTTTTGAGAAATCACCTGCCATACCTATGGGGGATCCTTTGTAAGTAACTAACTGGTTATCTCTTGCTGCTTTTGAGATTCTCTCTTTGGCATTTTAAGTGTGATGTGTCTTGGAGTAGGCCTCTTTGGGTCCACCTTGTTTAGGACTCTGTGCTTCCTGGACTTGTATATATATTTCCTTCACCAAGTTAGGGAAGTTTTCCTTCATTATGTTTTCAAATAGCTTACCAATTTCTTTCTCTTTCCCATCTCCTTCTGGCACCCTTATAATACAAATGTTGGTATGATTGAATTTGTCCCAGAGGATCCTTACACTATCCTCATTTTTGTGGAATATTTTTTCCTCTTTTTGTTCTAATTGCTTGTGTTTTTTCTTCCTTATGTTCCAAATCATTAATTTGTTTCTTGGCATCATCCGCTCCACTGTTGGTTCCCTGTAAATTGTTATTTATTTCAATTAGTGTATTCTTTGTTTCTGACTGGATCTTTTTTATGCTGTTGAGGTCCTAACTAAATTCCTTGAGTATCCTTATAACCAGTGTTTTGAACTCTGCATCTAATAGATTGCTTTTCTTCATTTAGTTTTTTTTTTTTCTGGAGTTTTGTTTTGCTCTTTCATTTGAGCCATGTTTTTTCATCTCCTCATTTTGGCAGTCTCCCTGTGTTTTTTTCAATGTGTTAGATAGAACTACTATATCCTCCAGGCTTGACAGGGTGGCTTAATATGGTAGGTGTCCTGTAGGGTCCAGTGTTACAGGTTTCCCTATTGATTACCCCAGCTCGGCACTCAATGTGTGCCCACTGTGTGGGCTGTGTACACTCTCCTCTTGTAGTTGAGCCTTGATTGCTGTTGGCATGGCCAAGGTCAGCCACTGCCTGTGTTCTATCCAGCATCACACAGCATTAGCTACATAATGATCTGCAGATAGATGGTCACAGTTTGTACTGGGCTTAGAAATGCCTAGGAGATGCTAAACTGTAAACCAAAGCTGGCCACTGCTAGTGCTGGTCCTCGGGCAAGTTAGCAAAAGGTATGGGACTCAGTAAAGCAGATTTTTTTGAGAGAATTTAGGAAAATATGAAGCATGAGCCCAGACAGGGCATTCATATGGAAAAGCCGCTGACTGGAAGCAGCTTGGGTGGGCTTGAAAGCTGGGTGGGGCATGGCCTTAGGGAATCACCAGGATGGGGCAAACAGTGGTAGCCAGGCTGATGGAGTCTTTGATATGGTACCTGTCTGCTGCCTCTGTGGGGGGTAGGGTTCAGAAAGGGAACAATGGCCTCTGCCAGCACTTCTGTCTGGTAGAAAGCTGTTCCCTAACTCTTGCCCTGACGCTGGAAAATTCGTTTCCTCCTCATATGTCTCCAATGCCTTTCAATCTGCTGTCCTAGCACTGGAGCTCAGAGGATGTGAGTCCAAGTAAGCCTAAGCATAGGCCCTTTAAGAGGACCTGTCTGGGATTCCAGCAGTTTCTGTCTTCTGCAGCTTCAATCCCACTGTTTTTTTTACAGCCAGAACTTATGGAGGCTTATCTTCCTGGCACTGGAACTCTGGGCTGGAGGCCTGGGTGTGGAGCTGAGACCCCTTGCTCCCAAGATATCCCTCCTAATTTTTATCTATCACATGTGGATGTGGGACCAGCACTTTCTGTGTGTCTACCCCTGCTACCAGTATCAATGTAGTTCTTCTTTAATTTTGTGGTTGTAGGACTTCCATTCAGTTTGATTTCTGATGGGTCTTAATGATGGTTGTTCTATAGTTTAGTTGTAATTTTGATGTGGTTGTGCTAGAAGGTGAGTCTTGTTTACCTAAACCTCCATCTTGATCAAAAGTAAATCTGAGCCACCTTTAAATAAGGGTCAGATATGGCCTGTGTGGCATGAGTGTCCATGCTGTTAAAATTTTTTTTTTCTTGTTAGAAAATCTTTCCTGTTAAAAAATGTCTATCTTAGATCTGTATGTAGCATGAGGCGTTTTGTAGATTCCCAGCAAATTCTGGGTTTACATGTAATTTGTAGGACTGCCAGAAATTCCCAAAGGCTGGATCAGTGCATTAAGAGAGGAAATTAGAGAGAATCTCAATGGATTATTGAAGACAATTGTTACTGAAACAGACCATGTTTGAGGAGGGATGCCTCAATACCAGGGGCTTTGAATCCTATCTGGAACACTCTAATGAAATGTGTTAAGACTTATAGGTATTAGTTAATAAGAGCATGTTGTAGAGTCTTAAAGACCTAAAATTTTAATTGTTTTTAAAAATTATACAAATACCTCCTATTTGTTGCCAAATGTAAGTTGGGGTGGTTTCAATCCATCTTTTACCAGGTAAGTTAATGTGTATGATTTCTCTCTTGAAACTGGCCAGCAGGCCTTTCTTCAAGTCTTCTCTTCCTGCTTCATGTTATCTCTTGGTCTATGTCTGGCACCCAAGCTCTCAAAATACCATGGGAAGAGTCTAGGGTACTGGAAAAGGCACACTTTGCAAAAACAAACATGCCTTGTTTGTTGCTTATCAGGGTGTTCATGGCAAACAATGGCTGAGCCCTTAAATGTTGAGTAGCTGCTTGAAAGATTTCCTAATGAAGAGCTACATGGTGCCATGTTCTACCAGTTGTCATGAGCGCTTTGACTTTTACTCCTCAGGCCAACATTTTCTCCTTTTGGCAAAATGTCTGGACAGAGACACCATTGTCTCCTTATCCTGGAATCAATCTGCTGGTCTCAATTTGTCTAGTTATTATCTTTCCCAGGATGCTTCCTGAGCCATCATGGAAATAGGCCATTTGCTGGCTCTCCCCAGGGGTCAAGTAGTGCTAGTACATGTGTCTTCTATTCAATCTGCAGCAAATCTCTGATTGAGGACAGTATTTCTTAAGTTATCCATAGGGAGGGATGACTTGTTTTATTTCTAATCCGTCAGGGGCTGGTCCTTTTTTTTTTTGTAAAATAAAATAAAAATAAATTGCTAGAAAAAGGAAATGGGAAATAAAATAAAAAACATATAAAATATAAGCCTCAATCTCAATTTTTATTATTAAATTTAAGACATAAAAGTACTCTGCAAATGTGCTACAGGAATTTCTAAATGCTTATCTCAATTATGGATGGAACTGGAGAGTATTACGCTAAGTGAAACACAAATACCATATGATGTCACCTATAAGTGGAGCCTAATCAACAAAACAAACAAGCAAGCAAAATAGAACCAGAGACACTGAAATAAAGACCAAACTGACAGTAACCAGAGGGGAGGAGAGAGGAGGATAACATGGGAAAGAAGGGGAAGGATCATCAAGGAGTATGTAAAGGACCCATAGACAAAGCCAAAGTGGGGTAGGATTGAATGTGGGAGACGGGGATGGATAGGGCAGGGGAGAGTAATGGGGGAAAAATGGGACAACTGTAATTGAGTGATAATAAAAAATTAAAAATATTTTTTGTTATTTGATAAATTTGACGTTATAATTTGTAAGTTTGGTGGGGGGAAAATGGAGACAACAATAAACAAAAAAAAGATAAGTTAAAAAATTATACAGTGTGTTAGTTTGATAAATTTATTTACTGTACTATGATTGTCATTGAAGCAATATTTCTCATCTTTGGTACTTCATCAAGGAATGGACTGATAGCAAAAAGTCCCTGGACCCCCATTGGTTCACCAACCACCCTTTGAGTTGCTTGTTTAACTTCTTGCTCTGAGTCCCTTGCTACATGTTTTTGGAAAGTGTTTGTGTTCATAGACCTTACTTATGTTCCTACTGTCTGTGTTTATGTGTGTATGCAGGGGGTGGTGGTGATGTTCCCTCTCCTCCTTACCTCTTTTTAAACCCATTAATCCATTTAAATGGAATCCCAAGCAACATTTTCCAACAGCATGGTACTGCAAAGTTCTTTGGGAATGCTAAGAGCCTGTCACATGCTGGACATCTAGTTGCTCATGGCTGGACACAGCATTCTCTGTAAGAACAGACCCTTCTGTTTTTAAACCCAAAGGGGTGTCTCTAGAATATTTCTGGCAGTGTAATTTGCACAAAGATTATATGTGCATAATACATGTGGACAACTTCGTTGGTATCTGTCTTGTTCAATATTGCACCCCTAGTGTGCCAGTTGTTAAACTGTTGTCTCTCAACTTCAAATCCCCTTCTGCCCTCCATTTTGTGATGCTGGGACTTTGTAAACCATTGTCCTCCTTTGCCAGCTGGCCCCATGCTATTCTTTGCCGGTGTGGGGGGGCACTCGGGGAAGGGAGGAGACTAGGAGGCTAGAGAAAGGAGAAGGGCTTGTTCTTTCCTGTTCGTGCCTGTGAGTTTCCTGTTTTATTCTTAGGTGCTTGCAGTTCCTGTGACTATTCTGCCAGCATCATTTCCTCACCCCAGTGACAGCAGTGTCTTCCTATAGCAGTAGCTACATTCACTTAGAAACTTTTCCAATCGTTGCAGAAGAAGCCCACTTTGTGCCCTGAGAGATACCAGCTAGCCAAAGCCCCTTCCTGAGAGGGCAGAGTTTCAGTTCTGCCAGGCCCCTCTCTCAAGCATCTAAGTTTTAACAATTCCAATATTGTCTTTTTGTTCTCTCAGTCATAAGGGTTGTAGCAGCTTAACTAGTTAACGACTTTATTGTTACCTAACAATTCCGTATATGAACTGTTAATGATCTCTGTCTTCTGTCTGAATCCTGACTAAAAGATAGCAAAGGACAAAGGCCAGGGCTTTTGGCTGGTTAAGTTTGTATGCTCTGACTATGCCCAGCCCTCTTATTATATGCACTAGAACTTGAGCTAAGTTTGATGCTATAAAAGGTGATAAAATAGAATGAAACTGGTTTCATTCATTCAGGTTTTGGCACCCTGAACCTGGGCAAGTCAGTACGTCTGTTGAGCTGATGGCTATTTTCACAGATTATACCCTCTCCCTTATTGTTTTTCCCCTTTCCATTTCCACCATCCATACACAGAACTTTTTTCCTCTTCCCAAATCAAATCTCTTAAGTTCCTATTTCTCCCACCTCTCAATCTGTGGCAGTCACCATTCCACTTTCTATCTCTGTGAACTTGACTACTCTAGGTACCTCATATAAGTGAAGTCATTATTATTTGTACCTTTTTTACTGGCTATTTCACTTAGCCTAATGTCTTCAAGGCTCACCCATGTTGTAGCAGGTGTCAGAATTTTCTTCCTTTTTAAAACTGAATAATATTACATTGTATGTCTATACCACATTTTGTTTACCCATTCATCTCTCTATTCGGGGACACTTGGGTTGCTTCCACCTTTGGCTATTGTGAACAATGCTGTGCTGAACATGGGTGTAAGAGCTGTTTTTAAAGCCAGCTGCCATAGTGGGCAACTGGAATCTGATTCCATATGGATACAGAGTAGATTGTATTTTATAGCAACTCTGTCGGTCCTTGGCTGTGGGCTGCTTGGGAGGTATAAATTCCCTGGAAGGTATGACCTCCTTAATCGGAGTGGGCAGAGCAATCTTTTGTTGTTCTGGGAAAAGCCCGCAGGTAAGGGAACGCTGACACTGGCAGCCAGAAGCCAACAGGGGAAATGGTAAGGCCCTAGGGATAAGTATGAGGCACGGAGGACACCAGCCTCGGGGACTTATCGTGTAAATCCTAATCGCCCCCGCTGGTTTCAGTTCCAAGTAGTTTCTCTAATCCATCTGAACACACAACTTCTCAAATATTCTTCCTATTTCCAGTCTCTCTCCTTTCCAAGCTATCTGCTGCAATATAGCCAAAGTCATGTTTTTCTGACACACGGATTTAAGAATGCTAACCCTTTCCTTGGAAGCCTTCTGTGATGATGGCTGGTCTGTATAATTTGACAGTCAGTCACTTTACTAATCACTTACTCACTCTAGAAACACATTGTCCTCTTCACTATTAGGTTCAGCCATACCTCTCTCTCCACCTTCTCATATGCACTGTGACACACTGTACTCTTTCACCACCTTGAACTTTCGCTCATGCTATTATGTAGGCTCACAATATCCTTTATATAGCTGGAAGGTTTCAATGCCTGATTGAGGCTCAGCTCAAAGCTACCTGCTCTATGACATTTTCTCTAATCTCTCCCAAGGCAGGACTAATTTTTCCTCCTGTTTACTGGTTGGTTATGCATTTTCCATAATGGTTATTATATTGTTTTAATTATTATCACATTTGTCTCTCTTCCTGGATATTGGGCTGTACCAGGCATTTCTGTGTATCCCACTCCATGTACCTTTACTCAATAAATGTTTCTTGAGTGGATAAGTGATTACTTAACTCATCAAGAAGACATTGAAAAGCTAGTGAACTTCCTCAGGATTCTGTCAGTCATTCTAATAGCTGCCCGTCTGGCATATAAATGATGTTAGCACAAAATAAGTGGGAGAAATAAAAGTTATTTTGAAATAATAGCATAGACCAATATAAATTTTTACTGCTAGTGTTAACTTACAACATCTAATAGGAAATTGAAATATATGTTTGTGTATAGGACATCAGAACATTTTTAGCAGCTGGGGCCAATACCAGTATGAATGCTTTCTAGTGAATGTGCAGGAGGTTATGGTATCACTTGTGCATTATCAGGGAAAATCAGCTATCAATAGTGCTATAATCAGGCATCAGGATGCACATCATATGTTAATAGATGGCTTCTATATTGTATGGACAGACTTTGTTTTATGACTTTTCGAGTGATAGCCCAGAATGTAATTATTCTTACTTTCAGGTAAAAATCTGAAAATACTTAAATTTTCTCAATAGGCAGACAAGAGATGTGAACTATGGTTCTCCCTGGAGACGGGGCTCCTACTGCGGGTCTGGGGATCAGAGGCCATAAACGGCCCGTGTGAGTGACTGTCCAGGGAAGTACAGTGCTCAGGAAGGAAAGGATTTTGGTTTGTGGTTGGAATAGGACACTTAACTGTCGTTGTGCCCAGCAACAACAGTGAATGAATATTCAGCGATGTGGATAGTTACTGGTACTGTGTAATATTTTTGGCCATGTATCAACAAAAATGGGAAAAAGTCTGTATTTGTGATTCAATGAGAGAGTTTTGCAATGAGCTACAATGCAAACAGACATTCAAAGCAGCTAAAAGAATTGGTCTTTAAGGTGGGTGGAGGTGGAAGAAGGTGTAAGGGGGATAAACAGTAATGGCAAAAATACAATAAAAATAAACTATTAAAAAAAGAATTGGGCTCTATTGAAGCACAGTATAGATGCTGATTACAGCAAAACACTTTTGGGCAAGCTCGGACTTCCCAAGACCTGAAGCATTCTCCAAGTTCTCACTGTTAATTTGACAGGCAGAGCAGGAGCATGTCTTGGCTACCCCTCAGGGAATAGAAGAGCAGAGCAGGGTTGGGTATGGAAGTTCTATCTCAGACTTGGGAAGATGGAGAAGGAAACTGCTTCATCTTTGTTGGCAAGAAGCATCCCTGATAGGACAAACCCTATCCTGAGCCCTCTGTCTTTGTTAAAATACTCTTTATGATGAATCAGAGAGGAGGTGGCCAGCAGTGGCGGTCCACAGGGACCCAGGCCCCTTTCTGATTCTGATATAGATAGCAGGTTGAATAACCTGTACGAGTCATTTTTTAAATTTGTAGGTAGGAGAGGGATGGCCCTAAGGACAACTGTGTTTGCACAAAGTGTTGAGAGTCAACAGCACATCAGATGCAAAAACAAATTATTAGTTGGTATTTAAGTTAATCATCTTTTACCTGTCTGATCCAGTGGCTTGAGATCTAGGGAAGCCCAAGCTGGAGCAGAAGAGACTTTAACTAGGGAGCTCCTGGTGTGTGTACTGGGGAAGAGGGTTAGAAAGAGACTATCTATATTAAGGGGGAGGGGAGGAAGCCATATCCCAAGAGGGCTCAATCTTAACACAGTTTCTAGGAGAATTGAGAAGGATTAGGGCAGAGAGGTGGGGGAATGGGTTGAGAGGGATTGGATGCCACAAACCACTACTGGATCTTGTCTTTCTCTCACCTACTTCTTGGAGAAAAGACTCTGGGACTCACATTCATAATGAACTACACAACTATCCTCTCTTTCCTTGGAGAGTGGAATAAAAACCAGTTTTGTTGCTTAATACCTCAGCTGCCTCCCAGGAAGCATAAATCATGGCAATTGATAAGACTTCCCCTCAAGCCCTTTTTTCTTTTCTGTTGAATTCTCGATGGCTTGGCTATAAAGCCAGGTCATATGAGCTGCTGAGCACTAAATTGTTTTGGCCAATTAAAGAATTTGAAATTCCTTTGGCAAACCATGAGAGAAAAGGTGAGTACCACAGAGATATTATAAGTGATGGTTTGAGGCTGGGTTATATAAAATGAAATACTAGTTGGAGTTTCTTTGGGGTGAGTAATATTATGAATCAAATATTTAACTGGGATTTATTTAAGTTGATGTAGTAAAGACCCCACCACCATTTCCAACAGCTTGCTTCAAACTGAATGTTCAATAAACTCACAAATGGTGAGTTTAGTTTCTTTGGTGTGAAATAAGCAGAACTTTACGGGGGTGAGAGACATAATGTGAAAAGAAACATGGACCCAAAGGTAGAAACAACTATGGAAATGGAGTATCTTGGGGTAACTGTGTTGTTTGAAGGGTTTAGAATTGGATGATTCAAATTAACCTAAATCTAGCTCTAAAAGGGAAGGTGTTTCTGGGTAGGGTTGGATCACATAAGACACATTTCGATGACGTGGTGGGAGAAGAAGTCAGATATGAGCCCACTACTGAATACATCAGAGGCAAGAAAATAGCAACAGTATTGTGTGATAATTCTTCTAAATCATGGAAATTATACAGAATGTAATTTAGTTGGTGAAATATCCTGCAGATCTTGCATTCATTACATGGTACTTAAAGTATCAGGGCACAGCGGATACTGAAAAAAAGAAAGAAAAAACAAAGGTAAGTTGAAACATTTCCAAAGCAACATTTGTGTTTTGGATTTCAAATTTTTACTTTGTATGCCAGTAAGTAAATTAGATTCCTTTCTCTTCATATTATGTGAAAAATGGGCAGATTAAATCAGTTGTGAGATTTTTCAAAATGACACAAAGCTTCAAGGGTAAGGTATGTAAGCAGGCTTACACCCTTGTGTGGAATGCCAGTGTCCAATTTATGGCTGGTGTTCAGTTTGTGGGGCAAATATAGGTGTCAGATTTGGAATTCTAGGGATAATTCCCCCTTTGATATAGAACAACAACAAAGGGCTCTTTAGAGCTATGAACTTAAACTTGAGCTAAAATTTTATGAGCTAACTTCATTAGTTAATAAATCATATAAAAATGCCAAACTGGAAATAAAATACTGAAGGTGAAGGTAGATGAACACTTAAATATTTTCAGTATTACATTTTCTATAAACTGGGAATAAAATCAATAGGGGAAGGAGATGCTTTACAAATTCCTGACACCTTCAGTTGTCTGGATGTCACTTCTCCAGCCATGACGTCCCCTTCCCCTGCCTCACCTGACTCCCACACACTTTCTCTCTTCACCCCACTCATGCATAAAAATTATTAGAGGAACTTGCCATTTTCCAGCTTTCATTAATTCAACTGCTTCATTGATTTTACCAAGATCCAGAGTATGGGTAATTAGTGGATCCAGATTAAACTTCTTTACCATATATTCGGAAACAAGTTTAGAGACACCCTGTCTGCTTTTCCAACCTGGAAATAGAACAGATTAACAACAGATTTTATTCATGAGACTCACTCTACAAGAAGGCCACATAGGTAAAGTGCTGGAGGTGTTGACTGAGGAAACCTCTCAGTCATCAGGAGAATGCCTCTCCCAACTATATACTTTGTATAGAAGGATGTTCTCCTGACAGTCTTGAGACCTCTGGTACTACAGAGAATTTACTAAAAGCAAGTGCATGGTTGACTTTATCTTAGATGTTCTTGGTGTCAGGTTGTGTTGTCTGGTAAGCTGTAAACCTGTATCTAATGTATAACAAAGGCCAAAGCCTTGGGAACTACAAAAGGAAGCAATTCAAAGGTTAGAAATGGGACATCGTGTGTGTGTGTGTGTGTGTGTGTGTGTGTGTGTGTGTGTTTGATCTGCAGTTTCATGAAAATGCCAAATATCTTAAGGGAAGAGATGAATTTTCTTCGTGGCAGTGATCCCAGTGCAGCTTTTGGAAAAAAGAATGTGTACTAAACAAGGTAAGAGTAAAATGTGCCTTCTGGAAATAAGAATTGCACTGGGAAAGATGGGCTCAGCCAAGGGAACGGAAACTTAGCATTGTATTTTCTGTTTTCATAATTTTCATATTAGGACTGTGCTAAGCAACATATCCAGCAAGTCACCACATAGAATTGGTGGCCTGCTTGTTTCTGGAAAGGGTGAGTGTGGTGTAACTGTGCAAGGGTGCAAAAGTGTCCTCAACAGCTGATTCTGTGACAGGATCTTGGCAGTAACTTGCTTTTCTTGGTTCCAACCTGGGTCATTTCTTCAGTCTTCCCAGTTATTCTCAAAGTTATCTAAAATTATTCCAATGAATATATTTTGCATCTAAGTTGATTTCTGTTACATGCTATCAACAGTTCTAATGTGTTGTATGTCATGACATGAACAGTTAGTATATTTTCCTATTTGTTTTTATCTTTTTTCAAGAATTGAGATATTGTATAATTTTCATTGTACAACATAATGCTTTGATGTATGCATATATTGTGAGCTAATTACTATTAAACTAAGTTTAGTTAGCAGTCATCATGACACATAGTTATGAATTTCTTATGATGACAACATTTAAGATCTACCATCTTTGTTTTATTTATTTGTTTATTTGAAAAAGGATTTTATTTATTTATTTTTAGAGAGAGGGAAAGGGAGGAAGAGAGGGAGAGAAACATCTGTGTAGGAGAAACATGGATCAGTTGTCTCTTGCACACCTCTAACTGCGGACCTGGCCTTCAACTCAGAAATGTGCCCTGACTGGGAATTGAACCAGTGACTTTCAGTCTGCGAGACAATGCCCAACCCACTGAGCCACACCAGTCAGGGCTGTTTTTATTTTTTGATTGGTCATCTGATAAAGAACTTTCATATCTATATGAGTACTTTTGTTTGTCTTTTGTTTCTTTTAACCAAACAATCTAAAAAGAAAGGCTGTAGTACCACAGACTAGGCTAAGTGATATTTCTTAACAAGAGTACTAATAGCATTTTGGGTGGGAAAATTCTTCATCATGTACACTGTAGGAAGCTTAGCAGGCCTGTTCAACACCCATTAAATGTTATCCTTGATTGAAAATATTGAACCAGAGGAAGAAATCAATTTAATGATCATTATGAGAATGTTTAAGTAGTGGGTGAAATAGTTTCTTTATGAGGATTATTTAAAATATTGGTGATCTTATTTTATAAAAGTTGCCTGAGTGTATGTATTTGGAATCATCAGTTATTGTCTATAAACACAGTGGAGGGAAACAACAACGGGTATGTCCAATTATCCCAAGTGGAGGAAGTGAAAAATTACAGTTTAACTGGATTATTACTTTTTTTTTCTGGCTTTGTCTTCCATCTACTTTTTGTAAATGAATAGGGTAAGACTCTTAATACCTGTAACAATGTACCACCATAGCTAGTTTGGAGACCACAGCTAGATCACTAGTCCAAATAATTCAGATAGCGCCTAATTCTCATCTCTTTTGCCCAAGAATTCAGATTACCCAAAATCTCTGCCTAAATAGATTTCTTCTTAAACATCAGATGACTTGCTTAGAAGCCCAGGATTCTAAGCAGATTTATTTAACATTTTAAAGCACTTTTTAATATAAGACTTCTAAAGCCTATAAAAACGTTTCTAACATGAACTTAAAAAATGGAAAATCAAAGTATTTTAAAAGTTTTTTTCTCTTGAAAAAAATAATTCATTTGCTTTTTATCGGTAGTTTTTTTTTCAGTCACGAATCCATTATGTTTAATATCTTTGAGTTGGTATAGTGACAACTCATTTGTTTCAGATAAGAGTTACATTGTTGAACAATGACTACTAATGGTTCAATATGCTTGTGTTCTCCAAAGAACCCCAGTTGGCAGGTATTATAACCCAAGTGAAGTATAGTTATTGATCATAAATTTGCTTTTCTTTTTCAAATTCTTAATTTGCATTAAACTTTGGACTCCAGTTTCTTCACCAATCAATTTTTAAAAGTCTCTTTTCTTCCTTTCCATGAGAAAAAGCTTATTAAGAAGTAACCGTGGACATCCCATATCCATCCCCTTATCTTGGATATTTATGTGTTGAAACAAAAGTTGTAGTCTAAAGCTCTTGCTTTATGTGCCTTCTCAAGCATTTTATAATACATTTCTCTATTACCCCACCTCCAAACCCCCACAGATTTCAACTCTTCACTGCTTCATCCATACCTCCAAAAACAGATCCCTTCAAAGTACGTCCCGAGAGGAACAAGAAGCCATCGACGTTGAGTGAGATGCCGTGACTCAAGAGCCCAACAATCACGCAGACTCCATGGCTCTCACAGCAGGAGGCCAGCGCAGCTGCCTGTTGTAAAACAACGCAAGACAACACAGGGGTGAAGAGATGTACTTCGGAGATAGAGATTGAAGTCTAAATCTCAGTTTGACTGCTGAATGGCCTGTGACCTTTTCTGGTTTTCTCTGTCCTCATTTGAAATAACATTTCGCTTATAAGGATATGCTGCAACATAAATAAGAGATGCATACTGCCAAGTATATACAATATCTGGCATTTTAGATTCAATAGATGGAAATTAAAAAATGAAAATACTAAAGATATCCCTAGTAGTAATACTACTATTGCTATTACTACTACTATTACTACTTCTAATTTTTATAAGAACCATTACTGATGCTGATGGTTACAGTTGACACATTCTTTTAGACATCAAAAGGTACAATTGGATATTTATTTATCATCATGTATGAGCAAAGCGATAAACTAATGTTTCCATTAGTTATTTTGGACGGCTTTTTATCAGAGCCAGATTCTTTGTGGGTAAGACTTGAGAAAGGTTTTCTTATATATTTTAACAGAAGAGGAAATTTATGTGTAGTGAGGAATGAAAAGATTTTGTAAGCTGAAGAAAGGACTTAGATGGGAAGAGTCGGTTCTTGGGTTTTCATAGAGCTGACTAGAAGATAGAGCCATGCAACCCAATAATACATTGTTTCTACAAATCACTTAAGAAAACAAGTCTCAAACTGTGAAATAACTCCTTCTCCACTTATATTCTCTTATATAAACCATGTTTAGCCAGAAAAGCAACAACTTTTTTCTTTATTATTTATTTATTTTTTGGTTAAAGTTTTAATTTAGCTTTTAAAAATTATTTTATTGTTTTATTTATTTATTTTTAGAGAGAAGGGAAGGGAGGAAGAAAGAGAGTAAGAGAAACATGGATGTGAGAGAGATATATCAATCCATTGCCTCTCGTATGTGTCCTGACTAGGAATCCAACTGGCAACCTTTTGCTTTGTGGACAATACCCAACAAACAGAGGGTATCAGGTGTGATGTCATGGGGCACAAGAAAATTAAACAGAGGAATGTGGAAGAAATTTTAGAATTTTCATTTAATTAAAATCTATAGTGATGACTGGTAGAAATATTGGTAATTTTCACTGCAGAGTATCACATACCACCATTTCTGGTTTTCCAATGACCTCAAAGCAAAAATCCACACCAGCACCTGTCATGTCAACTAAAACCTCCTGGATGGGTTTCTTGAAGTCCTGGGGGCTGATGCACTCAGTGGCGCCCATTTCCTTTGCCGTCTCAAATTTGTCTTTGTTGATGTCCACCCCGATGATCCTGGCCGCTCCAGCAGCTTTACAGCCCATGACCACGGACAGGCCGACCCCTCCAAGGCCAAAGACCGCACAGGTGGAGCCTGGGGTCACCTGAGCACATAAAAACATTAAAACAAAAAAAAAAAGCAAAGAGAACATATACATTTACTCAGTCGCGGACACCAACTCTGTATACACTTTTTTGAGACATAAGCAAAGGATATTTTCAAATAAAACAACTAAAGTTGTAGTGTTTCAAGATATTTCTAAATATGGGATACATTTTGCCAGAGGAGCAAAAAATTACCTGCAAATAAAGAGTTTCAACCCAGGAATTAGCATGGGGAGAAGCAGTTCAATGAACTTTCATAAATCTTAAGACTTATTTGGCACAGCATTTATTTAATTTCAGATGTTTTTGAGTTCTTTAAAACCATCTCCATCTTCCTGCAGCTCTTCCTTTCTCTTTATTTTTTGTGAACATCTGTAAACTTTACATTACTTACAATGCCAAGGCTTTATGAAGGCAAAGGCTTATTTTTTATTGGGTCCCCAATGAGGCTAATTTAAATTGAATCCCTTCCATCCTATCTCTCTGTAGAGTATTGGGACTAATAGAAATTGGAAAAGATAAAGAGCTAAAATTCAACAGTCAATTAAAGAATGAGGCTGGGCAGGAGGACTGGGTGATGTTCCAAAACAGAAGTATAACAGTAATGCACTCAGCCATAGTGGGGTTACCTGATCAACCTGTTCTATATAGCGTCACCCCTTTTGTCAGTTGGCCTTGCTACCTCTCTTTTCTTTTTATGAGCACTAATCACCACCTGACACATTATACAACAGAACAGAAGGTCAATGAGTTTCATTAGCTCCTGAATCCCTGCCCTGAATTGGAATGTGGAAGGACACATAGTTATTTTGTAACTCTGTTATGTTTAACTTCTAGCAATTTCTGATTGTCTCAATTTATGAATGGCATTCAGAAATAATTTGTCATTTACTATTGACTAAGAAGGAATGGGAAGGATTTTGAAGAGGGTATGGGATGACTAGACAGACTGTAAAGAACTCAAAGATGTTCAGAGTCAGGTCTGTGATCTTTCCTCAGGCTGTATGATCAGATCTGATGCACAAGGCCTTTCTAAACCATATCCCAAGAATTTTATTTATAAATGGTGTAAATGCTTCTCACCTTGGCAGTATTGAGTGCAGCACCATACCCAGTGGAAAAACCACAACTAGTTAAGAATACTTTCTCCAGAGGAGCAGCTTTATCAACCTTGGCAACAGAGATTTCTCTTATCACTGTATATTCAGAGAAGGTGCTTGTACACGCAAAGTGATATATTGGTTTTCCCTTGCAGGTAAACCTACTGGTACCATCAGACATCATGTTGCTGTATGACTGCCTTTTATAGACAAAAAAAAACACAAAAAACAAAAAACACCAAAAATTTTTATTTTGAATTAGAAAGCTTAGATTCCTGCCAAGGACATTGAATTATTTTTTCAAAAAGCAAATATTAGTAAAAACTTACTTGATTTGTATGCAGAAATTGCTCTCAGGATTAAGGCAAGAGGCACATTCTCCACACTGTGGTAGAAAGAGTGTGATAACTTTATCACCTAAGAGGAAAAAAATCATTTAATGAGATGTTATCTTTTAAAGTAAAGGGATAGCTGTTTTGCAAGACCTAAACATCAAGGTACTGAAGAAAACGGGATTGCTGAGAGTAATTCCCACATTTAGCTGTGTTGATACTAAGGGGAATATGAAATATGTACAGAAAGAGGGGATGTCATTGGCATCTATGTCTAGCCCTGGGCTCAGCAACCTAAACTCGAGGGGCTGGCCCCAGATGCGACTCCTTTGTAAGTTCCTTTTGAAGCTTCAAATGATTTTGTCACATAACCATTAAGCCAAATCTTGTCTTTCATTTTCCACAGTTAACTTCTGCTGTTAGGAATTGTATTTAAAATAGTATGGATACCACGCGCTCATACTACAAGCTTCTGGGTTAGGGAGAAAAGATTGTCTATATGCTGTCCTGTGTATTTTATATTAGTTCTTTCTCCTTGGCCATGGAAACCACAGGTTGGAAGATTTATGTAGTAATGTTCAAAGCCTGTGATGGAGTTTGTGACTGCCTCACTGCCTATCACTGTAAAGAGAGCAATTTATTTCATATTTTTAGTTAAAAACTTTTTTAGAATTTAGGTTCATTTTAAAATGTATTTTTAGTTTAAAAAATAACATTGATATATGGTAAGAACTTAACTGTAGAAACATGAAAATTAGCCCCCTAGTTTCCAGTCCCCTTTTCCTCTACTCTAGAGACAATTAGTCTTCTCAGTGTCCACAGTATCTTTCAGAGGTATAACTCCTTTAAAAATACAAAGACCAGAGGGGAGGCGGGAGGGGAATAACAGGATGAAGAAGGGGAAGGGACAAGTCAAGGAACATGAACAGAGGACTCATGGGCACGGACAATGGAACAGATAGATTGTGGGAGTAGGGGGTGATGGGAAAGTGGGGAGCAATGGGGAAAAAGGTGGGACAACTATAACTGAACAATAAAAAAATAAAAATAAAAATAAAAATAAAAATACAAAGGCTAGCATACTGTTTACTCTGTAGTATGCCTTGGTATTTTACTAAACAGTGTATCTTGGAGATTTCTCATTTTAGTACATATAGCATGCTATCATTTTGTTTAATAGTCATGTAGTATTCTGTTGTATGGATATATCATAATTTACCTGGTCCCCTGTACATTTATAGACATTTAGGTTATTTCCTGTCTTTTTCTTCAATAAATTTAAAAAATTTCATTTTTTATTGTATTTTTTTCCATTACCAGTTATCCTCCCATACCCTTTTACACCTCCACACCATACCAATCACCTCACGGTTGTCCATGTTCATTAGTTCTTTTTCTTATTTGCTTGATTCCTCCATGCCCTCGTCTCCCCAGAGCTGTCAGCTTGTTCTTCATGAGTCTGTCTCTATTTTGCTTGTTTGTTTAGTTTGTTCATTAGATGCCACTTATGAGTGAAATAATATGGTACTTGTCTTTCTCTGACTGGCTTATTTCACTTAGCATAATGTTCTCCAGGTCTATTCATGCTGTCCCAAAGGATAACATTTTCTTCTTTTTCATGACCGAGTAGTATTCCATTGTGTAAATGTACCATGGCTATTTTATCCACACTTCTACTGATGGACATGGGCTGCTTCCAAATCCTGGCCATTGTAAATAATGCTGCAATGAAAATAGGGGTGCATGTATTCTTTTGAATTATATTTCAGGTTTCCTCAGATAAATTTCCAGAAGTGGAATCGCTGGGTCATAAGTCAGCTCCAGTTTTAATTTTTTGAGGTAACTCCATAGTGCTTTCCACAGTGGCTGCACCAGTCTGCATTCCCACCAGTGATGCACAAGGGTTCCCTTTTCGGCGCACCCTGGCCAGCACTTATTTGTTGATTTATGAATGATAACCATTTGACAGATATGAGGTGATACCTCATTGGGGAGTTAATTTGCATTTCTCTGATAATTAGTGATGTTGAGCATCTTTTCATATGTCTATTGGCCATCCGTGCATCCTCTGAAGAAGTGTCTATTAAGGTCCTTCGCCAATATTTTAATTGGATTGTTTGTTTTTTAGTGTTGGTTTTTCTAAGTTCTTTATAAATTTTGGATATTAACCCTTTATCAGATATATCAGTGAATATGTTCTCTCATTCAGTGGGTTGTCTTTTCATTTTGTTGATGGTTTTCTTTGCTGTGAAAAAACTTTTAGGTTGATGTAGTCCCATTTGTTTATTTTATTTTTTGTTTTCCTTGTCTGAGGAGACATATCAGAAAAAAAATTACGATGAGCTATGTCTGAGATTTTACTGCCTATGTTTCCTTCTAGGATTTTTATGGTTTCAAGACTAACAGTTAAGTCTTTAATCCATTTTGAATTTATTCTTCTGTGTAGTGTAAGAAGATGGCCTGGTTTCATTTTTCTGCATGTATCTGTCCAATTTTGCCAACACCATTTATAGAATAAACTAGCTCATTGTATATTTTTGCTTCCTCTGTGAAATATAAGTTGACTTTAAAGGTACAGAGCTTTTCCTGGGTTCTCTATTCTTTTCCACTGATCTGTGTCTATTTTTATGCCAGTAACATGCTGTTGTGATTACTATGGCTTTATAGTATATTTTGATATTAGGTAGTGTGATTTCTCCAAGTTTATTCTTCTTTCTAAAGATTATTGTTGTTGCTATACAGGGCCTTTTGTGGTTTCAGATAATTTGGGGGATATTTGTTCTAGTTCTGTGAAATATGTCATTAGTAGCTTGATAGGAATTGTGTCTAATCTATAGATTGCTTTGGGTAGTATGGATATTTTAATGATGCTAATTCTTCCTAACTATGAATATGGTATATGCTTCCACTTATTTGTATCTGCTTCAATATCTTTATCAATGTCTTGTAATTTTCCTAGTACTGGTCTTTTACATCCTTGGCTAAATTTATACCTAAGTATTTTATTCTTTTTGAAGCAATTGCAAATGGGATTCTTTTCTTAATTTCCCTTTTTTGATCGGTCATTATTGGCATATAAAAATGCATCTGATTTCTGGATATTAATTTTGTATCATGCTACTTTACTGAATTCATTTATCAGTTCTTGTCATTTCTTTGTGGAATCTTTAGGATTCTCTACGTACAGTATCCTGTCATCTGCACAAAATGACAGTTTTACTCTTTCCTTTCCAACTTGGATGCCTTTTCTACTTCTTGTCTGATTGCTGTGGCTAAGACTTCCAGTATTATGTGAATAAGATTGGTGAAAGCAGACATTCCTGTCTTGTTCCTGATCTTAAGGGGAGCACTTGTATATTTTGCCTATTGTGTATGATGTTGGCAGTTGCTTTGTCATATATGGCCTTTATTATACCCCACTGTGCTGAGAGCTTTTATCATAACTGAGTGCTGGATTTTATTAAATGCTTTTTCTGTATCTATTGATAGGATCATGCAGTTTCTATCCTTCATTTTGTTTCTGTGTTGTATCATGTTTATTGATTTGCAAATATTTTTTGCAAACCTTGCACCCCTGGATTAAATCTCACTTGATAATGGTATATGATCTTTTTGATGCATTGCTATATTCGGTTTGCTAATATTTTGCTGAGGATTTTAGCATCTATGTTCATCAGGGATATTGACCTATAATTTCCTTTCTGTGTAGTATTTTATCTGGTTTTGGAATTAGGGTAATATGGGCCTTGCAAAATGAGCTTGGGAGTCTTCCCTCCTCTTGAATTTTTTGGAATTGTTTGAGAAGGACAGGTGTTAATTCTTCTTTGATTGTTTGGTAAAATTCACCCGTGAAGCCATTCAGTCCAGGGCTTTTGTTTGTTGAAAGTTTTTTGATTATTGCTTCAATTTCACTAGGTATAATCTGTCTCTTCAGATTCTCTGATTCTTCCTGATTTAGTTTTGGAGAATTGTTTCTGGGAATTTATCCATTTTTTCCAGATTTTTCAATTTGTCAGCATACAGGTGTTCACATTCCTATATAAAAATTTTTGTTTTGTTTTGTTTTGTTTTTTCCTGACATGAGAAATAACAATGCATGAATGTTCGGTACACACATGGACTATGGTAGGCAGAATTTCTAAAATGGTCCCATCCTAACCCCCAGAAACGAAATACGTTGTTATCATGCCTGTGAGTATGTTACATGGAAAGAGGGGCTTTGCAGATGTAATTAAAGTTGCTAATCAGTTGACATTAAAATAGGGAGTATTCTCGATTATTTAGGCAGATCCAACACAAACAAATGAGCCCGAGAAACAACACAAGAGGTGGGCAGAGGACAAAGGCAAAGCAATTCAAAGCGTGGGAAGGATTTGATTTGCTTTAAGGCTAGAAGGGGGTGAAGTGGCTGCACAGGAAGAAGTGTAAGCAGCTTCAAGGAGATGTGTGCAGGCCCAGCTGACAGACAGCTGGTCAGTCCTATAGCCTCAAGGAATTGGATTCTCCAGTGTCTCCAGGTAAGAACCCAGGTGCCAACAACTTGATTTTGACCTTGTGAGACCCTAACCAGAGAACTCAGTAAATCCACCCAGACTTCTTATATACAGAACTGAGATAATAAATTTGTTTTGTTCTAAGCTGCTAACTTTGCAGTGATTTTTTTTTTTTACATCAGCAATAGAAAGCTAAAACTGGGTATATATCTATGGAATAACTTTTTTAAATTGGAAATATCGGGTCCAAAATAGGTACATATAAGTGATGTTATATATTGCCAAATTTAAAGTTGTGCAAATTTACTTTCCAAATAATAAGATATGAAGGAGTTGATTGCCTACACTCTTGTCAACCTTATATATTATCAAACTTTTAAATCTTTTCTAATCTGTTAAGTAAAGAATGCTTTACCATGGTATTTAAATTTTTTATTAATATGTTTGAGGTTGGACACATTTGTATATGCTTAAAAGCATTTGCATATATATGTATGTATTTTTTTCCCTCCAAACTAGACGTGTATTTCCTTTGTCCATTACTCTGCCGAACTGTTTTTTAAAAAATTGCTTTTAAGGAATTAAAAAAATTTTTTTTATTTTAATTTTTTTCATATATTTTATTGATTATGCTATCACAGTTGTCTCATTTTTTTTCCCCTCTTATTTATCCCCTCCACCCTGCAAGGAATTTTTCATATATTAAAAAATTTTCCCATTGTCTTACTTGTTTGTTGATTTTGGGAAGGTATTTTTCATAAATAGAATTTTAAAAACTTTCTATGTTGTCAAATTTATATATTATTTATATCTTCTGGGTGTTTTATTGATTAAAATTTCATTCGCTTCTATCATCAATAAATCAACAAACAAGTGCTGGTGAGGGTGTGGAGAAATACATTCCACCCTTTTGCACTGTTGGTGGGAGTGCTTATAGGTGCGGCCACTGTGGAAAGCAGCATGGAGCTACCTCAAAGAATTGAAAATGGAACTGCCTTATGACCCAGCGATTCCACTTCTGGATATTTATCTGAAGAAACCTGGAACATAATTTAAAAAATGTATGTGCCCCTATGTTCACTGAAGTGTTATTTACAATAGCCAAGATTTTGAAGCAGCCTGAGAATTCATCAGTAGAGGATTGGATAAACTAGCCATGGTACATTTACACAATGTAATACTACTTAGCCATAAAAAAAAAAAAAAAAGAAAATTCTACCCTTTGTGTCAACATGGATGGACCTGGAGAATATTATGTTAAGTGAAATAAGCCAGTCAGAGAAAGACAAGTACCATATGATTTCACTCATATGTGGCATCTAATGAACAAACTAACAAATAAAATATACACAGACTCATAGATGGAGACCAGATGACAGATCTGGTGGGTATCATTGCAGGGTGGAGGGATGGAGTAAAAAGGAAAAATAACGCATGGACACAAACAACAGGGTGGTGATTGCAGGGGGAGGTAGGTAGGTAGAGGTGGAAGAGGGCACGAGGGGGATTAATGGTAATGGAAAAAATACAATGAAAAATAAGTTATTACAAAAATTCTTCCCTTCTCTGAAATAATATAATGTTCTATGGTTTTTATAGCACTTCTATGGTTCCACCTTTCACATTTAATTCTTGGATTCATATAGCATTATTTTTTATTTACTTTTTTGTATTTTAAGATTTTAATTTTTAATTTTAATTTTTACTTTTTACAATTTTTTATTTTTTAATTTAAAAATTTATTTATTTATTAATTTTTTATTGTTCAAGTACAGTTGTCCCAATTTACCCCCATTGCTCTCCCATGCTCCACCCACATCATACTTCCTAATTTTTTTATTGTACTTTTCCTTTTCTTTCTTTCTTTTTTTATTGTTCAAATATAGTTTTCTCCATTTTTGTGCCACCACTTTCCCCTGCCCCACCCTCCCCCACCTCTTAGTCCTTCCCTCCTTTGGTTTTGTCCACGGGTAAAGACACAACAAAGAAAGACTACTTTTGGCCAATATCACTGATGAACACAGACGCTAAAATCCACAAGAAAATATTGGCAAACCGGATAGAACAATACATTAAAAAGATCATATACCATGATCAAGTGGGATTCATTCCAGCGATGCAAGGATGGTACAATATTTGCAGATCAATAAACATAATACATCACATAAACAAAAGGCAAAAATCACATGACGATATCAATAGATGTGGAAAAAGTATTTGATAAGGTACAGCACCCATTTATGATAAAAACACTCAGCAAAGTGGGAGTAAAGGGGGGCATACCTCCACATAATAAAGGCCATACATGAAAAACCTACAGCCAACAACATACTCAATGGACAATAACTAAAAGCTTTACCACTAAGATCAGGAACAAGAAAGGGATGTCCCCTTTTACCACTTCTATTCAACATAGTATTGGAAGTTCTAGCCACAGCCATCAGGCAAGAAAAAGAAATAAAAGGCATCCAAATTGGAATGGAGAAAGTAAAACTGTCATAGTTTGCAGATGACATGAGAGTGTACATAGAAAACCCTATAGACTCCACCAAAAAACTACTCAACCTAATAAGTGAATTTGGCAAAACAGTGGGATACAAATTCAATATCCAGAAATCGAAGGCATTTTTGTACACCAACGATAAAATATCAGAATCAGAAATCAGGAAAAAAATCCCATTTGCTATAGCAGCAAGAAAAATAAAGTACCTACAAATAAACCTAACCAAGGAGGTAAAAGATCTCTACTCAGAAAACTACACAACACTGAAGAAAGAGATTAAGAAAGACGCAAATAAATGGAAGCATATACCATGTTCATGGACTGGAAGAATTAACATCATCTAAATGTCCATACTACCCTAAGTAATCTATAGATTCAATGCAATCCCTATTCAAATACCAATGACATATTTCACAGATATAGAACAAACATTTCAAAAATTTATACGAACCATAAACAACCCCAAATAGCTGCAACAATTTTGAGAAAGAAGAACAAAGCAGGAGGGATCACAATACCTGACATCAAACTATATTATAAGGCCACAGTAATCAAAACAGTCTGGTACCGGCATAAGATCAGACACATAGATCAATGGAACAGACTAGAGAGCCCAGAAATAAACCCACATCTCTATGATCAATTAATATTTGACAAAGGGGGCAGAAGCATTAAATGGAGTAAAAATAGCCTCCTCAACAAATGGCATTGGGAGGTACATGAAAAAAACTGAAACTCGACCACCAACTTACACCATACACAAAATTAGACTCAAGATGGATAAAAGACTTAAATATAAGTCACAACACCATAAAAGCCCTAGAGGAGAACATAGGCAGGAAAATCTCAGATATTCTACACAGCAAAATTTTCATAGATATGTCCCCTAAAACAAGGGATATAAAGGAAATGAGACTTCATCAAAATAAGAAGCTTCTGCATAGCTAAAGAAAAATTAGCAAAATGAAAAGGGAACCAACTGTGTGGGAAAATATACTTGCCACTGTTACCTCAGACAAGGGTTTGATCTCCAAAATATATAAAAAACTCACACGACTCTACTCCAGGAAGACAAACAATCCAATTAAAAAAATGGGCATAGGACCTGAATGGACACTTCTCCAGGGAGGACATACACAGGGCCCAGAGACATATGAAAGGATGCTCAGTATCACTAGCCATCAGAGAGATGCAAATTAAAACCACAATGAGATACCACTGCACACAGGTCATAATGACCATCATTTACAAATCAACAAACTACAAGTGCCAGAGAGGATGTGGAGAGAAGGGAACCCTAGTGCACTGTTGGTGGGAATGCAGACTGGTGCAGTCACTGTGGAAAACAGTATGGAATTTCCTCAAAAAACTAAAAATAGAACTGCCTTTTGACCCAGCAATTCCACTGCTGGGATTATACCCTAAGAATCCAGAAACACCAGTTCAAAAGAATCTATGCACCCCAATGTTCAAAGCAGCTCAATTTACAATAGCTAAGTGTTGGAAGCACCCTAAGTGCCCAACAGTAAGTGAGTGGATAAAAAAACCATGGTTCATTTATGCAATGGAGTACTACACAGCAGAAAGAAAGAAGAAGCTCCTACCCTTTGTGACAGCATGGATGGAACTGGAGAGCATTATGTTAAGTGAAATAAACCAGGTGGTGAAAGACAAATACCATATGATCTCACCTATAAGTGGAACCTAATCAACAAAACAAACAAGCAAGCAAAACGTAACCAGTAACATTGAAATAAAGAACGAACTGACAGTAATCAGAGGGGAGGAGGGAGGGGGAGGACAGGGGAAAGGGAGGGCAAAGGTCATCAAGGAACATGCATAAAGGATCCATGGAGAAAGCCAAATGGGGGAAGGACGAGGGTGGGAGGCAGGGGTGGATGGGGCTGGGGAAAATCATGGCGGGAAAATGTTGACCAAAAGGAAAAAGAAAGAAGTGGTCGGGGGAGACTGGGAGTAGTGTGGGAAATTAAGAAGCCAAAGAACTGGTGTGTGAAGCCCATGAACATGGACTAAGAGGTGTAGGGATGATGTGATAGGGTGCAGGGCAGAGTGGATAAAGTGGGGAAAAATGGGAGAACTGTAATAGCATACTCAATAAAATACACACACACACACAAATGAAATAAAGAACAAACTGACAGTCACCAGATGGGAGGAAGGAGGGGGATATCAGGGGAAAAGAAGGGGAAAGGTCATTGAGGAACATGCATAAAAGACCTATGGACAAAGTCCTATAGCATTATTTTTTAGTATAAAGAATATAATAGCAACGTAACTTTTTTCCCTGGATGACTATCCAGTTATTTCAATGTCATTTATTGAATAATCATGTTTTCCTCCTCAAATTTGAAAGGCACACCTAATCCTGCATTTAATTCCTATATGTATATTTGATACAGTATAGTTTCCTTCTGTAGCTGGTTCCACTAATGTGCTTGACTATCATATGCTTCATTTCAACAGTTCACCTTGTAAATTTTTGTCTCATTTACACTTTCAGGTTCTGTTTCAGTACATTCTATTTCTTGTTCCTATTAATATCAAAATATAAATGCAAAGAATGTAACACATTTAGTATTTTTATATCATGCATATTCCTTTTCTAAGAAATACATAATAGTTCACATTTTATTTCACTTTATCTTATATTTTCCTGATGTAGGTTCCAAGCTGTTACCATTTCCTAACTCCAGGTGCCATTCATACCTGCTTTCACGGTGCTCACTCCTTCTCCCACACTCTCAACTATTCCAGCCCCTTCATGGCCCAGAATGATGGGATATTGGGTTTTATCCTCCAAAATTTTCATCTCTGTACCACAGAGACCCGTGACCACGATCTGTATGGAAGGCAATATGATACAGTTTTCTCTGTCTCAGATAGATATGTTTTAGAATTGTTAATGTTTTCAATCTTTCTGCTAGTTTGATATGCTGCATTAATATTAATGCATTTATTTCTCAGTTTTATTTCTAGATAGGTGTCAGTAATTTGTTTAAAGCAATGCAATATTATTCATTAGTTGATTTCAAAATCAAAATAATGATTTTAAAACTTACTGGGGGTGTTAGAATGGGTTCAGAAGACACAATTGTAAAACCACAGTGTGACATCAAAGATCTTATTTTGTTCTTCATTGGAGCTTGTGGGTGGTAGTGTAGAGGAGAAAGACCAATTACAGTAAAAAAGGAATTGGAACACAGGAAGAAAAAAGATGATACTATCTCTTATCATAATTGAAGCCTTGGTTTATTTTATTTTATTTTTATTTTATTTATTTTTAGATAGTTGGGAGGGGAGAGAGAAAGAAAGGGAGAAAAACATCACTGTGTGGTTGCCTCTCATGTACCCCCTACTGGGGACCTGGCCCACAACCCAGGCATGTGACCTGATTGGGAATCAAACCAGGGACCCTTTGGTTTGTGGGCTGATGCTCAATCCACTGAGCTACACCAGCCAGGGCATTAATTTGTTTTATGCAAGGACTTTACAGCTGTGTTACTGGTACAAACTGTAATCCCACTTTTGTTGTAAATCAGCCAGAGAGTTTAAAATGGAGGCATTGTAGAGCAGTGGTTTACAGAGGCTGAAATCTGTCCTGACTGGTAAGGTTCAGTTGGTTGAGTGTCATCTTGCAAAGGTCACAATTTAGATTCCAGTCAGGCTACATGTGTTGGCTGTTAGTTCGATCAGCAGCCTGAGTGTGGGCAGTTCCTGGTCCAGACGCCTACAATCCCCGGGTCTGGGCTCCAGTCCCAGAGGATTAATTGATGCGTCTCTCTTGCATGGATGATTCTCTCTCTCTCTCCCTACCTTTCTCCTGTCCTGTCTCTTTAATAGCAATGAAAAAAAAATGTCCTTGGGTAAGGATAAAAAGAAACCCAACAATTGAAATTTATTGAAATTTGCTTATGTAAAAGGAGGATTATTGGAAGAATACTATAAAATTGCCCAGAACTCAACAGTAGGAAGTGCAGTTAGACCTCATGGATCTAGAAATCCATCAAGTAGACTTTGTCTTCATCTCACTACTCTGATTCAACATGTGCACGGCTGAATTTTCCTCTTATTTTCTAAATGCATGTTTTTTTGTATTTCTCATGATTGTATGGTTAAACATGGTGAGCAACTCTGAATCCACCCAGCCTCTCTGGTGCCCACCATTTCCTGCTCTACTCGGGCCCTGTATCTTGTTGAAATTTATGGGTGAGAGAGATTCCCATATGTAGTTTGTCAGATAATGGTTGTATACCTTTGAGTCAGTGTCTAAACCTGGCTGCATGCATGAGGGGCCTGTGGGGAGGGGCGAACGCGGATAGCCAAGTGGCCTTCTGTGTGGTCTGCAAGGGACACAGGCTGGGAAATCTCTGAGAAGAAGGCATGGATTGCACAGGTAAGCTAATGTAGAAGATGACTGACTCTTTGTAATCCACTACAAACAGTACTTAGTCATCATTATTAAAATTTAATAATAACAATGAAAGGACCCTGAACCAGAAGTCAGGTGAACAATGTTCTGGTCCGATGGTCCCCTGTTAGAAATCACCTGGAGGAGATTTGAAAACTCTCATGTCCAGACTGCACCACAGACGAATTAAATCACAAATGCAGAGTGCCTGGGGGTGGGACCCAATTATCAGCATTTTTCAAAGATCCCAGGTGCTTCCAAATGGGTAACCAAGGTTGAAACAAATTGTTCTCTCTCTTCTTAGCTGTGTGACCAGTCACTACACCTCAGTGGGCTTCACTTTTCTCATCTGTAAAATAACAGGTATTCCTAGCCTGACACTCTAGGATTTAGACTTGATTTATCTGTAATCAGACTAATTTTCCATATATCATATTTCAAGATAACTTAAATATCATGAAGAATGTCATAAATAAATGTAAAAAGTACAGATTAAAATGTGTTTTGGGGTAGAAACTTATTTTAATTAGTATTTAGTACTATAGCTGTGAATAAGTCTCCTTTGGTCATTCAACCTGTGCCATACTTCCCTAGCCTTTACCCTGGAGGGTTTAGACAGATAGAAGTGTTTAATGAAAAAGAAATAGAAGAGTATGCAGTTTTCTTTCTGAATTTGAATTTTGGTGTGGAAATGTGTTTTTTTTTTTTTTTTTTTTACCTTTATGCGAACTTCCTTTGCCTTTGGTGGGGCTACCTCCACCTCCTCAATGGAAAATGGTGCACCAGGCTTCCAGAGTACGGCTGCTTTGCATTTGATAACCTAGGAGAAAGAATATGGGGGAGAAAGGGAAACTGTTTAGGCTTGGGAGAGGGATCGTTGTACTAATGATTATTAGAAGGTTTAGCCTGGTTCTTCCACATTCAAACCAAAAAGAAAAAAAAAGTCATTGTTCAAAGATATTCTGTGTGAAGCCTCTTGGACCCCAGTCCAACTTTTCTTGTACCATCAGTCTCTTCGTTCAAATTAGTTTTGCAATGTTAATTGTATTTACATAACGCTACATAATCAAAAGGATAGATGTTATGCTTTTGACCTTACCATGAACGAAGTTTCCAGCAGGTGCTTCAGGGTAGGAATGGAATTGCAGTGTGGGGGCTATTTGTGATCCTAGGTGTGGGAGAGAATTAGTTTGGGGGCAGAGGGATATACTACAGAGCAGGGGAAGGAGAACATCTGGTTATAGCAATTCATCAAATGATGGTGGTTACGGGCAGGTTCAGGTTACAGAGGTTGTCGGTGGCAAGGTAGTTCTTAGGCGTTCCGATTTTAGCCCACCACTGTTCTCACTATAAATTTCCTTGCTTTGTGGTCTCACCTATTTTTATAGATTCCACCACTACCTTTATATAGATGACTTTGACAGTCTGTATCTAAGGACAGACTTGTCTCTGAGCTTTAGACTCATTTATTCACCTGTTAGAATGTCCTCAGATATTTTAAATTCAATATGTTAAAGCATTAACACATCATTATTTCTTCCTCCTGTCCCCACCCCTTCCTGCCAGTGGTGGACATAACACACAATCTGCCCCCCAGCCAGCCCTCTCTATTCCAGTGAGTGGCCATGTAACTAATTCATTCACCCAAGAAAGAAACCTGGGAAGTAGCCTTAATTTTTATCTCTTTACAATCTAAAACTTTCTGGAATCTGTCCCCTCTTCTCCATTTGTGTTGCTACTGTGTGGTCCAGGTCCTTACCATGCCTTTTACCTGGCTTAGGTGCATCACCTTCAAATCCGTTGTCTATATCATTGCCATCTGAACTATAATCCTGACCATGCTATTTCCCTACCTAAAAATGATGTGACTACCAATTTTTTACCAGTATTTGTTGACATGGTCTATAAGACTCTCCCTGATCTTCTTCATATCAGTCTCTTCGGCCTTATTTCTAGTCACATCCAGCCTCTGACGTTACTCTGGAGACTCTCACGTGGGATATTTCTTTTTCTCCTATGTTTCTCCCTTATGCTACGCACCCATTTCTCTCAGAAGCCTAGTCATGTCAGGAGCATTTCTTCTCTCTCCCTGCTTTACTACCCTTGCACACTCTTTTTTTTGGTAGTATAGGGCAGTTTATTTTTAGAGGATAAATTTTATACCTGTCTCCCTCTGCTGGTTCAAAAAAAAAAAAATGTTTTCCAAGCCAGCAAAATAAACAGGGTATTATTGTAAAGCAGTAGTGCTGAAAGTGTGGCCCCAGACCAGCGGTGTCAATATTGGCCTACTTGTCAGAAATGCAAAGTTTAAGGCCCTACCCTTAAACTTACTGACTTAGTTACTCTCGGCGGGGGGGGGGGGGGGGCATCAGCAACAAGTTCTTCAGGGAGCTGCTGTGGAAAACATTTGCATACTCTTTTATGATTACTCTGTCTCTCTGTGAGATCTTTGAAGGAGGGGCTGTCTCTTCACTGAAAATTTGATATATTGCTCATTGAAGGGCTACAAAAACCGAGGAAAGGCAAGACACATAAAGGAGCAAAAGAAAAGGAGGAGAGGAACTAAGATTAAGCCCGCCTCCCACTTTCAGAAGCACAGACACTAGTTGAACGATGAGGCGTTACTAAATAGGTAAGCACAAAAGCTGACACAGTTGTGACATAACATAAAGAAAACTGTACTTACTTTCCCCGTAGTACTCATGCTGACTTTCTCCGTGTTCTTGCCACAGGTGAATATGTTGAGAAGGGAAGGTTCTGTTTACAACATACACTGTGGAAAGTTCAAGAGTACATAGGTCACTGACCGGCCAAGGGTCCGGGTCCTGCACATTCTGTGCAATCTGTTGATTAATATGCCAAAACTCAGATTGTCCTGTTTCTGATCTGAAATAGACTTAGCTCAGGAAAAGTGCACAAAAAATTTTGACAAAGGATTTACTCCACAGCTGACAGATAGATTTCCCCTGCACCAATGATGAGAAGTGATAGGAAAGATGAGTTGGAAAGAGAGTAAAGGAGAGAAAATGACCGTACGCCCCATGTTAGGTGCCAAACTGTTACCACAGGGGAGCTGGGCCTGGAGCAGGTCTGCCTCGGGCCTGCCGGTAGTATGTGGGTTCTCGACTTTGTGTAGGAAAGATTTCACAGAATTTATTAATTATTGTACTATTTCCCATACAAACTACTGTAAACCTAATTTTCCCCACCTTATGTTATGATAAAATGGCAACCTACTAAAAAGAGACAGTAATCCTAAATGTGTATGCACCAGATCCGCGGAGTTGTAAAGGGACAATAAGAAAAATAGATAAATCTACAGTTTTAGGTATTATTTTTTCCCTCAATCATCTAAAATATAATTAGTATTGCAAAACTAATTTGAATACAAAGGCCTATAATGCAAGAAAAGTTGCACTGAGGTTTGAGAGTCTTCATACAGCATATATTTGAGCAATGATTTATTTTTTGACCTGCCCTTTGGACACGGAGTCACCCACCCACATGACTATCCCTAAGTGATACCTGGGTGACACCCCTTCCCTCCTCGTTTAGCTGGCATGGAGTTGAGTCCCCTGTCTGAGAGGGGGAAATCTATCCCCAGGCTCAGACCAATGTTCTGGTAATTGGTAAGGATACCCTTGGGACATGGAGTAAACTCGATCCCGGGTCATAGACGTGTTCTCTTTGTATTTCTCTCTCTGCTACTGTGGAGTGGAGTCCCCTGTGCGAGTGGGGTAAATGCATCGCTGGGGTATCTGGCTAACATCCTGCTCTTTGGGAAGGCCACCCTCAGGGCATGAAGTAAACATGTAGGGAGCACAATTCTCTAGTCATACTATATCTCCTGGTCCTGTATAATAAAGCATTGGTTTTCTTTCTCCTGTTGAAAAAACTCTTTGGGACACTACATATGTAATACCTTAAATTGGGGCTGAGACTTTCCTTGTTTCCACAGGTTATTTACAGTCTTTGAAGCTTTCACTGAGAGTCTCAATAAGCCTTCCTACTGGGTAGTTAGAAATATAAAAAAGGTTGTAGTAATTGAAGAAAAGCTAAACAAAAATGAGTCTTTTTAAACACTCTAAATCCTCTTGTTGGAGGCCTGGGAGTGCTGTGGTCTGCAGACAACAGGAGAATTAATGCACCCCCAAATCCTGTGCAGGCTGTGGAAGCGGCAGGGGCGATTGCCCCACCACACTGTGAAAAGAAAAAAATGGCACTTATATTCAAGAGGCTGAAGCCAGATATCTCCCCTGCCTCTTCCCCAGCCTCCCTGAAAGTTGTCAAGGACACTAGATAATTGCACACTAAAAGAATGCAATAATCACCAAGAATCCAAATGGGTAGTTTAAGTTTAGTTAATGTCTTTTAAAGTTATTAACATGGGATATATGTTTGTTTTGCCTGGGTTTACGAAAAAAAAAATTCATGTTATCTCTGTTATGCCTCTTAAAAAAGGTAAGTATATTTGCCAATAAAAAGAATCTGTTTCTAGAAGTTGTAAAATGTGTTCATACAAGTATCAACCTTAAGAATTCTAATTAATTGCCCTGGCTGGTGGGGCTCAGTGGACTGAGCACCGGACTGTGAAGCAAAGGCTTGTTGGTTCGATTGCCAGTCAGGGCACATGCCTGGGATGCAGGACAGGTAGGTCCCAGTGGGGGACATCGAGAGGCAACCACACATCGATGTTTCTCTCCCCTCTTTCTACCTCCCTTCCTCTCTCTCTAAAATAAATAAATAAAATCTTAAAAAAAGAATGCTAATTAATTACTTTTAGTTGTCACTAAAAAAATAAGGTTTCTAAGAATTAAAAATTCTAATTAAGTTGGAAAACATATATGGTTTTGGTAATAAAGGATATAAGATAACAGAATTGAAAGTAGGTTGTTCTAAAGTTGGTTAGTTCTCAATGACTTAAAAAGAAGCAAACTAAAAGGGGCCAGGCAAGTTGAAGAAGGTTTGTGTACATCACAGAAGGTTCATGTGAGTCACAAGGGGTTGTGTAAGTTGAAGGATTGTGTAGAAGGAAGAAGCAAAAAGAGAAAGAATTGAGGAAGCGAAAAAGTGAGAAAGGATAAAAGAAAGGGATATACATATTGTAAGGAGGAAGGACATTAGAGAAAGAAACTCAATAAGGGAAAAGGAAATAGGAAAAAAGAAGTAAGAAAGAAAAGGAAAGGCCCATAGACAGATGGTGAAGTGAAGTGGTAATTTTAATGCAGATTTTTTTTTTTTGCAAAAAAAATGAAAGCGAATGGAGTGACATACTTATATTTAGTTGTTGATGGCCCTTTATCAAGATAGAGAGGTAAGAAAAGTCTTGTAAGATATGTGTTGTTACAAAGTCAGATCAATTAGGGGACACCTTCCTCATAGTCCTGGCAAGATGCTGGCACCTCTCGCTAGTGGATCAGATGGAAGCCACCCTGAGGGTGGAGCAGCCTGCCTCCCAGCCTGCTTTGTCTCCCACAGTACAACCTCCTCTGTATAACTCCTCCCCCACTACAGCAGCCGCCCCTGCTTGTAGTCCTGTCACCACAAGGAGCTGAACTAAATATCATCAAAACCCTAGCATGTTACCTCTGACGGAAGTAGCAAACAAGAATCCTGGTGGAGGAACTGAATTGTTCAGGTATACCTTCCCTTCTCTATGTCTGACCTGCTCCTTTGCAAAGAAAAACTCCGTCTGTTTTCTAAAAGAAGGAAGAAGCAAAAAGAGAAAGAATTGAGGAAGTGAAAAAGGGGCCAGGCAAGTTGAACATGCGATATATGTTTGTTTTGCCTGGGTTTACTAAAAAAAAAATTCACAGAGGGGTTTAATCATGTAACGCTGACTTATGACCTGACTTGGAGTGATTTATAGATTGTTTTCTGTACTATAGGTGAAAAGTAGCACATAGTAGGAGCTGCTAGAGCTTATGCTAATGAACTAGCTGGTCATCATGCTCAACATCACATATATCATCCAGAGGGAGATGCAATTCCAGATCAGAACCCTAACAGGGTCTATAAAACTTGAACAGATAAAGGATGAGAGGGAAGGGACTGCCATACCCATATGGTTACTTGTCTCACAGAGATGAAAAAAGGTACCATTAATTCTGTTAATTATGACAAAATAAAAGAGGTCACTCAAAAAGCAAATGAAAAAAGAGAAAAACCCCATTCCCACCCCCCACCCCCAGGGGTGATTAACAGAAGCTTTGTGAAAATACACAAACATCAGCTTCAAGCTACAGAGGGCCAAACGCTTCCAGGGATGCACTTTACCCAGCATACAGCCCAGATATCAGGAGAAAGTTATAAAAACTAGCCTTGGGGTCCCAGGCCCCCACTGAACAACTGATAGAGATAGTTTTCAGTGTTTTTAAGCAACTGAGATGGGGTGGAGGAATAACAAAATACCACCGGTGGAAACAAAAGGCTCTAGTGTTAGCTACAGCTTTAAGTCCTACGCTACCTCAGGGTCACCCAGTCCCTTGACTAAAATGGACCTCAAAGGGGCAATGCTATTCCTATGGACAAAAAGGACACATAAAGAAGGAGTGCCCACACCTGACTTGGGGTCAGCTACCTCCAAGACCAAGCCCCTCTGCAAGAGTGAAGACCATTGGGAAAGCAAGTGTCCTAGGCTCTGGAGGAAGCCTAGTGTCTCCAAGCCAGTGATAGTCGAAATACCTGAGAATTGACAGTGTGTGACGCCTACCACCGCCCCCCCCCCCAACCATCTGACCATTACGCCAGAGGAGCCTCGGTTGACCCTTGACATGGCAGGTAAGCCCATTACTTTTTTATCGGACACGAGGGCTGGTTGCTCTGCTCCGACTCATTCATTAGGGCTTCTTTCTTCCAAGACCCATTTGACCACTGGGGTACATGGATGTCCTCAACACAACGATTTCACTCAGCCCCTCAGCAGTAGCCTCAGCAATCTTACTTTCACTCCCACCTTCCTTGTAGCTTCAGGATGCCCCAATCTCTTATTAGGGAGGAGCATCTTGTCTAGTCTAGGAACTACCATAACCCTAGGAGCATTAACCACAGAAGATAATAATGCTCATTGTTATGCCTGATGGCCAATCTAAGTTCTCACCCTCAACCAGAAATTAATGGTCCAGAACCTGTCCTCGACCAAGTCAACCCTGAGGTACAGGAATTTAGAATACCAGGCAGGGTAACAAACATACCCTTGTCAAGGTATCTCTAAAACCAGGGGTACGCTACCCTAACAAAAGATAATACCCTGGAAAACCTGAGGCCATAAAAGGGGTTGATCCCCTCATTGAAAAATACTTAAAGTTTTTCAGGGTCTGCCAGTCCCCATGCAAATCTCCCAGTACAAAAGCCAAATGGAGAATACTGGTTTGTAGAAGACCCAAGAGCAGTAAATGAGGCTATAATTCTGGTACATCCTACAGCTCCAAACCCTACACTATCTTAAATCTCAGAAGAAGCCAGATATTTTACTCTATTAGATTTGAAGGACAAGCACCTTTTTCTGCCTCCCCCTTCATCCTGACCCCCAGTACTTGTTCTCATTTGTGTGGACTAACTCCCAAACTAAGAAAACTTGCCCATTCCTCAGGGCTTTGGGGACAGTCCCATTTGTTTGGAAATGCTTTAGCCAAGAAATTAAGAGAACTCCAATTACCCAGTGCTACCCTCCTACGCTGTTCGTGGATGGCAAATTAATTTCTAGCACTAACAAATCGGACTCAGATAAAAATTCCATTCCGGTATTAAAGTTACTCACAGATGAAGGATATAAAGTCTCTCCCAAGAAAGCTTAAATAACCTCTCATCAGGTCCAATACTTAGGGTATTTAACCCCAGGATCTGGGACCCTGTTACCCCATACTGGTTCTTGGGGGCCCACACAAAGTAAACAACAGCTTTGAGGATTTTTAGGAATAGCTGGCTTAGGCCTAATTGCTAAATCTCTACATGAGGTTTTAAAGGGAGACAACAGAGGGCCTATAGACTGGATGCCTGCATGCCACCACGCCTTTGAGGAGTTACAAGTCAAACTAAGCAGAGTGCCCGCCTCAGGGCTGCCAAATCTAGAAAAACCATTCACCCTATGTACAGCGGAAAGACAAGGGACAGCACTTGGAGTCCTCGCCCAGGAATTAGCCTGACTCCAAGGCCAGGAGCTTGCTTTTCAAAAACAATTAGATCCTGTGGCAGCTGGCTGGCCCCATTGCTTGCCAGCCTTAGCGGCCACTGATCTCCTCGTAGGAGAGACCAGTAAACTTACCCTAGGAAGCCACGGGCACAAACCCCCCATCAAGTACGAGTAGTGTTAGAAATGAAGGGACATCAATGGCCCATGGGGGAAGGCTAAGTAAATACCAGGCTCTCTTCCTAGACTCTCCTAAATTAACCCTGAGGTTGCCAGACTCTTAGTTCTACCACCCTCCGATCAATAAATGTAGAAACCCAGCCCACCCACCAATGCATTGAAACTACTGAACAAGTACATTCAAGCAGGCCTGACCTAGAAGATGAACCTTTGCCTAACCCTGAAGCAGAGTGGCTTATGGATGGCAGCAGTTTGATATGAGATGGGGCCGGAAAGGCGGAGTATGCCACTGTCGGTCTTCAGGAAATAGTAGAGGCAAAACCCCTGCCCCCTATTACTTCAGCCCCAAAAGCTGAACTCACAGCATTTACTAGGGCCTTATGATTAGGAGAATGCCTCTCGGTTAATATCTCTACTGACTCAAAATATGGGGTTCTAATATTACATGCCCATGCTTCTATTTGGAAGGAAAAAGGACATCTAATATAAAAAAAATTCCCCCATAAAACACCATAAAGAAATTTTAGAACTCCCAACATCTATAACACTACCCTAGCAAGCAGCAGTAACACACTGCCAGGGCCACCAAGAGGGGAACACAGATATGATCCAAGGCAATACATTGGCTGATCAGGTAGCTAAGATAGCCCAACAGTCTTCATCGATTGCCCTAGAGGCAGCTCTGTTCCCCAACCTCCCTCAGCCCCCAGAAAGCCCCTCCTACATTACAGGGGAGGTATTTGGGCTTTAGAGATTGGATTTTCTAAAAGCCTGGCAGGAGAGATGTTGAAGAATAATAAACTCCTATTACCTTGAACCTTAAAATGGAAATACATGGAAATGCTCCATTATGACACTTGCGGAGAGAAGCTCTTACCAACCTTGCATCCCAGCTGTCTGCAACCAAGAGCTTCACATACCATAAAGGAAGTGACTCGAGGGCATCTTCTCTGCTCAAAAAATAAACCCTGGATTCACCTCTCTCCTCCTCCCCTCCTGACGTCAGTACAACACCAAGCACTTAGCCTGGGGATAATTGGCAAATTGGTTTAACTAAGATGCACCCTAAAGCTGGATTTAAATGTTTGCTAGTATTTGTAGATACTTTCACTGGATGGACTGAAGCCTTTCCTACCAGAACAGAAAAAGCTACTGAGTTATCCAAGTAGTTACTAAAGGAAATTTTACCTAGGACTGGACTACCAAGAAGCTTAGAGTGTCAGTGCTTTATAGCCAACCCTCTTTTATAGTCAAGCTTACACAACACCTGGCTCAAGCTTTAGAAATCCACTATCTCTCACACTTGTCATTGAGACCTCAGTCCTTGGGTAAGGCAGAAAGAGCTAATCAAACCCTAAAAAGGACTCTCTAGCCAGGCTATGCCAACAAACCTCTGAGTGCTGGAGTTTATGTTACCCACAATCTTATGAGAATGGGAGCTGCACCTAAAGAAAAGTTACAAGTTAACCCCTTTGAACTCACTTATGGCTGACCTTTTCTCAGCTCTGACCTGCTAATGGATGAGGACAGGTACAAAAAGTATTACAGGAATATGGAAGCACAATTCTACCTGCCTTTGATAAAGACACCAACAAAAAGAAGTTAAACCAGGAGATGTGGTCTATTTAAAAGCCTGGAGGGACCACTGTCCTGAGTCCCAACCACACCCCAGATGGAACGGCCAACATCAGGCACTATAAGCACCCCAACTGCAGTGAAGCTCACGGGGGCACCCAACTGGGTCCACTTATCTCAAAAATAACCCCTTTTTTACGAACCCCCACAGGAACCACAGCGTGAGATTATTCTTATGAACCCATTGAGGATCTCAAGCTTCTCTTCAAGAAACAAGAACCTGTTACAGATAATTAATATAATGGTTAGGCTTTAATATAATTGTCTTTCTCATATTTCTGACACTCTTTCTACTAGCCTGTTGATAATGCTTAGCCTCCTCCCTCAGAAGGAATTTTTCTGTCCCTGTTGGATTTAACCCTTATCAGATAAAGTCGCAGGTCCTCCACTCTACTAGCCTTCTTGTCAAAATTGTCACCTCTAGGATACGACAATTCTATGTCAAGATGATGATACTTTGGGGATTCCAGCCCATTCCTACTTTAGAAAAATCGCCCAATGGCCTCTCTGTTCCAGCCTTAGATCCCATTCCCTTGTTCCCCTTAGATCGGGCAGGGGGAGACTCCAAATCCTTCTATGGGCTGAAACCAGAACCCTTGTCAGTAGGAAGCAGTTACTGAAGACATTCCATCCTCCTCCTCAACCCTGAAAGATTTTAGGGATGGAAGTCTCTAAGTGTGGGGTGGGGGGAGGAGAATGAGGCAGGATAGTAAGAAGCTCGGAAAATTCCTTGACAAGTGGGATAAGGAAAACAGGGACAACATAATTAAATAAGGCCAAATGATTTGAGCAATTTACAGCCAGCTATTGAATCATAAGGTTTTATCTTCTCTAACCAAGGACACTTAGGAGCAAATGGTTTACACATTCTAGACCATCCTGGGACAAACCAACCTTGGTACCAGTTATACCTCAATAACATTCTTGATGACCTTCTTTGAAAATAAAACTAATAATGAAATAGCCCCTGACCCCTCTACATGCACATTTTTGATAAATTAACTTAGTGAAAGACACACCTAAAAAGCTAATGAATATTCTGTTAAGATCCTTTCCTAAGACCTGCCCTAGGGTCTAGACAGCCGAAGAAAGATAAAAGGCCTCAGGGCAAAGGACCCATGGCGTCCTCTTGCTAGAACACACTCATGCTATGTATCTCTGCTGTGTTTCTCCTACATTCTAGTGATACCCAAGAGACTTGC
>PVJD01008819.1:0-68737 GCA_004026545.1 Mormoops blainvillei
ACATCAGCACCTGCCTCTTGAGTATCGGCTTTTGAAGCGGCGGGCGGCCAGACCTGTATTCGGTGACATGGGGACTTGGCCCCCGAAGGGCTGGCAGGGATGCGGTAGTGCCTATTCAACAACATGGCTCTGTCGGTCTCTTCCCTTCAGCTTCGTCTGATGCAAATGGAAGGAGGGAAAAGGGTGAGAGTGGGGTGGTAGCGACAGGAGAACTGCGATTTCACCCCTCGCTGGAGAGGCGCTATTCCTAGCAGCACGGAACTAACTAAGCTGACTCTGTGCGAGCCCCACCCCACGGCTGTCAGGCCCGAGAGCGGTGCAGCTTCACGCGAGTCCCCGAGTCACCCCAGATCTTGCAGCTGACAGATCTCAAAGCTCTTGGTTATTTACTCTGCAGCAGAAAGAGTCGGTGCATCATGAATTCATACTTATTAAAGGTTGGGAAGCTTTTCGGTTAAGATTTCTTCAGCCTATTTGAATTCTTTTTTTGAACCCAGCTACTGAATTATTTTTTCTTTTTGTTCAGCAAAGCTGGATTCCTTTAGGCCCTGTCACTAACCTCCATAGATCCAGAGATGATCTAATGAGTTCTTTAGAAGACTTTGGAGCAAAATTAATTCAAGATTTAACGAGTGACTAATGTAATCCTATCTCTGGAGAAATGAGCTGGCCCCTAGTTTACTGCTTAGTTGCAAAATATTCTGGCTATGAAGAGAAACCAAGATAAATATCTATTATTAAGAAAAAAAAACCCATCAGAGTCCTTGGTGTCCATATAAGAGATCTGCAGTTTTAAAATTTCCTTCAAAAACATGACATGTCTTCATTGGCCATCATAACTGACCCGTTGAAAAAATTCCCCTCGTGTGTTCATGGACGTCCGATCTACAGAAGTTAAGGCGCAGCGTTGATGGCAGGAAAGACGATGGCTGTGTCTCCTTTGCCACCATTTTGCTTGGACATTCAATGATGTGACGTGTCAGTTACTGTGTCTACCTTGTTGCTTTCTAGAGGGCAAATGAGGAGAGGGGGTGAGGGGGCAGGGGCCACAGCACAAAGAGTTGGGACTTAAAGACGATCCTGTGAGTTATATCAGCACTTTTAATGTCAGAAAAGTATAGCTGAGGAAATTGCATTTGGTTAGCAAAGAAACCAAATCAAAGCCTCTCTACTATATTTTTTCCCACTGAGTGGCTGATCATACTCAAAGATGAATAATAAGTGTAATAAAATGAAAACAATAACAAAAATGGCAACAGGAGTATATCTTATAAGAGGAATTATCTGGGGGAACAGAGTAAGAATTTACTCAGAAATAAGAATTCACAACTTCTAAAAATCAGTATGTTCTTTCTATAGTAGTGAACACCGACAAAATATACAAGGGGATGTGTCATTTGCTAAAGGGAAACCATTCTACATTGTATAGAAACTAACCTAATAATGAATGAACAAGAGAAACATCTTAAAACTCCATTGAAAGACACAGAAAACATCTAAATAAAGATACATGCCTATCTACCTACCCAACATACACTATCTATTGATTTATCTATCTACACACATACAAGGTGACTTACGAGTACAATTATCAAAGTATAGCATAGGAAATACAGTCAATAATATTGGAATAACTCATGCTGTGCAACCTCATTTGGGCTATGAATGCCATTTGTCAGTAAAGAATGCAACTTGGTTATTCTTTGCTTGTTGAACTCTTCTTGTGTTCCTCATGACAGCTGTTTTATATTTTCTGCACGTTTCAACTTCCAGTCCTGTGACGCTCCCCTCCCTCTAAGGGACGGCCTTGCCCCTGCAGGACATGCCATCCAACATGAGCTCTGGCAAGCCGCCTCCCCTTGCCCTCAGACCCGCTCGGTCACCATTGCCCCACAGCCTTGTGTTTCACTGAACCTTCACCCCTTTTCCTATCGAAGGGGGAAAAATGGGAAAAAATATATCCCTTCGCTTTCCATGACTGAATTGTCTCTTGTACTCTCTATACCACTTTTTAATTTTTAAAAAAGATTTTATTTATTTATTTTTAGAGAGAAAGGGAGAGAGAGAGGGAGAGAGACAGTGACGTGTGGTTGCCTCTCACGTACCCCTCCCTGGGGACCTGGCCCGCAGCACCGACATGGGCCCTAATTGGGAATCGAACTGGCCACCCTTTGGTTCTCAGGCCGGTGTTCAGTCCACTGAGCCACACCCCGCAGGGCTCTATACCACTTTTTAAAAACCTTTTCCGTAAAACTGTTCGCCCAGTTAGCTCCCCTACCTCTGAGGTCTCTGCCTCTTCATGGGCCCTTCCCCTTCTTCCTCAGGCCCAGGCCTGCCGGTCCTGAAAAGCGGGGCGCGTTCAGCTTTCCTGCACTGACATGGCCTCCACCCGCGTCTCTTTGGGTTGGTCGAGCTTCTGTTCTCACGGGGAGGCGTCCTAGCCTGTCACCCCTGCACCTTCGCCTTAAACCAAATAATAAAAAACTCAAACCCCAGCAAATCACCTATTGGAACATGTATTTATTTAAGACCTTCTGTAGTCTCTTTTGTGGTCGACCATTTTATGTCCTAAAAGTGTAGTCTACACTTGATGCCTTCGTAATTTATCCTTCAGAGCTTCTAATGTCTTCCCTCTTCTTCACTGGTTTTTGGTTGTGTGTGTGTGTGTGTGTGTGTGTGTGTTTTAATCTGTTCTCAAGAATTACCAGTAAGCTTCTAGGAGATAAGTACATTACATTACAACTTAAAAAAAAAAAAATAATGACCTTCTTTCTTTGCCTTCACATTGTGTCATGGTAACTAACACATATTTCTTGGAAACGCCTCCTGTTTGGGCTTCCGTATCAGAAATCACCAAGAGTCCCTCCTTATCAGAAACTGCTAATCACTCTTCTTCGTCCTCATAAAGATCGGCATTCTTCGAAGTCATAGCCCAGCCCTGCTCTTCGTTTTCCAATGTCTTCTGACACCCTCCCCCTCGTACACACTCCATCCCCTCACCTTCAAGCTGATGTTGTCCATGTCCCCAGCCCTTTCTTACTGAAGCCCCAGGTCTGCACTGTCGGGGGTGTGGTGGACATGTCCCCCTGATGTGGAACAAGCCCCTCAAACTCATGCTGCTGAAGACTGAACTCTTGATCTTCCCCTTCAATTACCTCTCTCCCAACTTCCTTCCTGAGTTTTGTACAGGAAGATCTATTTCCTCAGTAATGAAACCTTGGAGTCATACTTGACCCATTCCTTTTCGTTGTCTACTGGAGATAACCAATCCCTTGGTCCGGAGGAACTTACCTTTGGCACGTTTCCGACATCTTTTCCTTTCTCTCTTTCCCACTGCTGCTGTCTTAGTTTAGTCCTTCACCACGTATTTAAGAAATTGGTGGCATTCTCTTTTTGGGGTCTCATTTCTTACGGTCACCCTCGTCCAGTGAATGTGACACCTCCCTAGATCTTCGGTTTATAGCACTTTCCTTTGCTCATATTACTTTGGGCTTAGGCTTAACAGCAAGCGACGACAGAGGGCTTACCAACAGCGGGCACGACCCTAAGCGCTTTATGTGGACAGACTGGACTAACCCTCGGAAGAGTCGGTCGAAGTAGCTAGTGTTGTTTTACAGTGAGAAACAAGGAGTCTTAGGAGTTCAGCAACTCACCCAAGATCACAGAGCTTATAAAACAGAGGGTCCGGAGTCAAACCGTGGGGGCCGGTGGCGGTGGCGGTGGAGAGGGGGCGGCCCCTAAGCGCTTAACCTCTACCCTGAATGTGACGCCCCGGAAAGCCGCGGCGTCCGACGCGCTACCTTGGCCAGCGAACTCTGTGACCCCACCGTCCCTTATCTGCTGGTTTCTGCTGGAGGCTGTGCCTCTGCGGTTTTCAAATCGTTCACCCGAACGAAGTTTCTCTTTTTGTCGCACCTCAGATGGGGGACCCCTGTCGGCGTTGATTGGTGGCAGCGAACGTTTGTTGGCAAAACCAAGTCTTGCAAGACCGAAGGGAGTCGCACCAAAACCCGCCTGATACCCGGAGCCGCCAGGCTGGTGGGGCGGTGGTGCTGGGGGCTGCCGCAGGGGAATGACGAGGCACCGAACCAGCACCGGGCGAGCCCGCGCTTCGCTCTTTTCGCGACTCCGGAGTGCAGGCGGCTCTCATCCTTGGAAACGTGGTCTGGTCGGAGGGTACGGTGATAGCAAAATAAATTTTGGCTCAGGGTTTCCCTTCTAAGCTCGAGGCTAGCCACGTAAACCCACTCTACCGGAGGCTCCTCTAAAATTCACATTGCCTCCTGACTCCGTGATGGTCACGGACAACCCGACATCAAGTTCAGAATGATCACAAGAGGCGCCGAGCTTGCGTCGGTCTAAGTTTTGTACCGTTCTCACGCCCAGCCACACACTGGCCCCGCGTGCCCAAATGCATTCTTAAATGGAGTTCCTCAGTTATTTTCCCACTGCAGCTTCTTACTTTTGATGGTTTGTATGGCAACCCAGACACCTGGTAGGTTTCGGTGGTTGACTCCGTCACTTTAAGAGACACTGCCTGTGACACTGATCCCTGGACGAGTCCTTTGCTAAACGGTGTGGAAGCAAGCCTTTCTACGCACGGGGTTAAATGAAGTCTGTTCAGGCATTTAGATCATTTAGATGTTGTGTCCCACCCTGGGTGCCTTTACCTGGGCTCTGAGTTTTTCTGCATCCTTTCCCCCTCTTTGATATTCTTTCTAGGATCCTAGGCTACAAGGTGTAACGTGACAGGAGAGGCACAAAGGAAGGGCTTGCGGGGCTTTAGGGACTGGTGGATGCGCTTCGGGTGGAGCTGGAGCTTAGAGAAGGCTGGGTGACGGGATCAAGGGCAGAAGGAGGAAAGACGCTGGGCTGAGGGTCTCCCCTGAGGTTCCAAGCAGTGTTTGATGTAACTTGGTATTTCATAAACCGAAAGGGCAACCAGCATAATACCTTCTAGGAAGATATATCAAGCCAGTTTAAGCACACGTAACACTACACACCTCATAAAACGGCTTCAAGTATGAGCCGTTAGCTAAGAGAACATGTTTTCTGTCATCTGCAAGCTTAAAAATAGCACTCCTTTTTGGTGTGTACTCCGAAAAGGACTGAAGGCATAAAACCCCCCACAAAAAACCCCAAACCCTCCAGCAAACCTTCAAACAACTTCGGTAAGTCAACGTGACAGTGACTGGACAACCTGCAAAGCCCCTACCTTGTGTGATTTTTGCCATATCTCTCATGAAGATTAATATCTTTTTCTAGGTAGTTCAAAGGATGATAAAATTCAATCTGTGTTTTAAATTAATTATGATTGAACTCAGCTGAAATAAATGCCTTCCAAGTGAGGTATGTGCAGAACTCCCTTTAAAGACTCCGTGACTCATTAGCTTGCTAAATAGAACCGAGTGACCGATGAAAATAAAGGCTTTGTGTAAGGGTGTCCAGGGATCTGCATCTTCGTACTGAAAAGGGTTTCTAATTACAGTTTCCTTGATATCGAAACCTCCCTCAAGGCCAGGGGGTGCAATCTGCCAGAGGAGAGGAAGGACCACCAGGCATCAAGCAGTGGTGGGAGGAGGAGAAATGACTAAACCAGCTATAGCCCGGATGAAGGGACAGCAGGAGGCTCGGGTAGGCCCCACACGTGCCATTTATTTTTTAAGTTACTTTATCCTAATTATTCACGCAGCTGTTGCCTTTTTGGGAATCTCACTCTCCACCTGGCCTTTATCTGGTGACCCTCACCTATTCTTTAACCAGCTCAAGCAGTAATTCCTTTGGACTGGTTCTTCTAGGATGGCTCGGGTAACCCTGCGTGCTCCCACCAAATTTTAGGTCAGAATGTCTCAAAGTTTTGGTTCCATCTGAATCACTTCAAAAACAATAAATAGAGGGTTCTCAGGCTCCCACCAGACTGAACAAGTCAGAATCTCTTGATGCAGGACCAAGATTTTTATTTCATAAATGATCCTCACGTAATTACTCCTGTATTTATTATTTCTGTCTCTGTCTCCACGGAGCAGGCCTGGGGAAGAGTGAACGTGCCGGCTGTCTCTGGGTCCTCGGCGTCCAGTTTAAAGTCTGGAACACGGTTCACACTAGATATAGTTATTGGTTCAGCTAATAAATTCTTTGGTTAACACTCAGTTTCTAAAAAGTGGGTTAAAAAACTACCCAGCCGGTTTGGGACTTGAGTTGCCACTCCCTCTCTCTGAGGAGGCACCGTTGCAGTTTCGGTCCTTACGGAGAGTTGCCCTGGTTACGTTCCATCAACACGGAGCAGGTAAACGGCTCAGACGTAGCATATATTGGTATTAGGCTATTTACGTGAAGGAAACTATGCAAAATTTATCAATTTAGCCAAAAGGCAAAACATTAAGGGGCAGACAAGAGTCAGTTCCTTATTACATCATGTGACTTTTATGTTTATTTTCACCACTAAGACTCTATAAACCAATATTACTTCAACCTCACCGTCTGTCTTTATTTTCTTCCTAATCCTGTTCCACAGATTGTTTAATTTTCCCTCCCCCCATCTTTTAGCTCTTTCTCTTCACCTAACATTCTCTTATTGAGTGACAATTTGCAGCAACATGTAATTTTTAATCAACTTTATTGAGGTATAATTTCTTATGTCTCCTTAAGTGTGCAGTTCAATGAATTTTGATACACGTCTATGGCCACGTAACCCAGCCACAATCCAGGTAGAGGACATTTCCATACCCCCGAAGGGCCCCCGATCCTTTGTGACGTTCTTCTCCCCAACCCTGCACCCCGGCAAACACTCCTCTGCTCTCTGATGCCACAGATTTGTTTTGTTTTTCCGATAAGTTTAGGCGAATAGAATAATCTAGAAAGCACTCTTTTGTGAATGCTTATCCTACTCATCCTCATGGTTTTAAGATTTATTCACGTTGGTATATTTCAGCAGCTCTTTTTTTCGATTATTAATCACTGCTTCATGATGTGGCTATGCCGCATTTGTTTATTCATTTGCGTGTTTACATTCGGGTTGCTCCAGTTCTTGGCTACTATGAACAAAGCCACTCTGAACATTCATGTCTAAGTCTTTGTGTGGACATACGTTTTTATTTTTGTTCGGTAATTACCTGGGAATTGATTTGCTGGATACATGATAAGAATATAATTAATTTTACAAGAAACTGCCGAACTATTTTCCACAGTGGTTGTGTCATTTTGCATTCCCACAAGCAGTAGATAAAAATCCCAGTTTTTCTGGATCCCTGTCGACACTTGGTATTGCCCGTCGTTTAAATTTGAGTCATTCTGGTGGCCGTGCGCTGGCGTCTTGTGGTGATTTATTCAGCATTTCCCTGACGCCTAATAGTGTCGATTGTCTTTTCATGAGCACACTGGCCATTTTTGTACCTTCTTAGGTGGGGTCTTCTACTTAAAGAATTTTTGTCCACTTAAAATATTTAATTCAATAATCTTATTATGGACTATGAGTTTTATATGTAAAGTGCTGTTTTCCTGTCTGACTAAGCAGGCGCGTCTCTGATTTAACCCCACGATCCCTGCGCCTTTGCTGAGGCCTCAGTCAAGCGCAGCCGTCAGCCGAGTGGTGAGTGACACGGAGCCGGACACTGTACCAGCTGCTTCCCGATGATTGGCTGTTGCTTTTGCAGAAGGCCCAAACCTGTCATAGACATGAGAGAGCAACACTGTCAAGGGAAGCACATCAGCCCCTGAGTCGTTTACGTGCACCAACTCCCCTGCAGGCTTCAGTGGCTTGATCAACACTGTCACGGCGCAACTAGGAAGGGAATTTGAGTGATTACCCTGCATCATCACACGAAGCTCTGCCGTGCGCTTGGCGAGCGATGTGATGACATTGAAGCGCGTGTAAAGTTAAGCGCTCACGAAGCCTGGGGTGAGAACTATCTCGGTCGGCCCTTTCTGAGCATGAACTTCAGTCGCTGTGGTGCCTCGGGGATCCCTCAGCAACGTTCAAATCGGAGGACTCTTGGCATTTGAGGTGGCCCTGTTCTACGAAGCTGCTGCAAACACTGAATTAGCACGAACGCTGAGTTAGCTCCTGGGAACAGATTTAGCAATATGCCGACCTCTGTCTACATAGAGATGCCTATTACCTATGTGTTATCTATATAGACACACCTGTGTGCCTTGGATAGAGATAAATCTATATCTGCATGCTATTTCTATAGATAGTTGTATCTGTAGATATTATCTGCATAGATAGATCTATAGATATCTGTAGATCCATATTATCCATCTCTATATCTAATCTATAGCCACCCAATCTCACTAACAGGTGCTAGAGTTGGGATCCAAATCCCATCCAGCTGGCCCCGCATCTGGGGTGCCTTGTGTTGCCTGGCTCTGTCCCTACCTGCGCGTCCTCTGGTCGCCTCCGTATCCTTGCAAAACAAGGAAGCAGAGCGTCACCTTTGACCTCCCCTGGAAACACATGCTTTGGACAACTTAAATTTTTGCTGCTCTGAGCATGTTCGTGAAATATTGCAAAAGTGATGGGGATAATGATTCGGGGGTTATAAATACATTTTATAAAGTAGGTGAATTTTTAATTATGGAATCTAAAAAAAGAGGAATAAATGTAATGGTGAGAACGTAAACGCACACATTTGCACACAGGTGATGTCCACAGTCTTCGGAGCAGCATGTGTCGGGAAGAAGGAGCTACCAGTATCACAGCAGACACGGTTTCTGAGCCTTTTTCACTTGAAGATTCTTCAGTCATTTTTAGATTGCTAACTTACGTACTGGTGTGTCTATGTGGTCACTTGACTTTTTCTGGGTCAAAATAAAACAATCCACTGGCTGACAGAGTCAGAAAATCTGGGTCATAGAAACATCTACTAATATACTTGTGCATAATGTAGCCTCACGTCTCAAATTAAGCAAATGTTGATAGATTTCGTAAATCACGTTGAGATAATTTAAACTGCAAAGCATAAAAGAGTTTTACTAGCTGTCACGTCTTTGTTTTTCTCATTTCTTCATTTGAGGTCACCAAAGCTATGTCTAAGAACTTTCCAGTTATTTCCATAGCTCAGTTTGAGAAATGAGGTAATGATATTTGGCAGAAACATTAATGGTATACTAACTTCGCACAACTGCTAACATTCAGAATATTATTCCAGACAATTTGGACCTAGAAGGAACTGGAAGAACTCAACAAATCACAGAATTGGAGCATGCGAGAACTCCTCAAGATGGAAAATTATTTAGGTATAAAGTCTGTTATCTTAGGTTGCTCCCCTCATCCTTTTTACCAGTAGACCAGGTTCCAGATAATTAGGATCCGCCAGGCCTTTTAAATTCTGGGTCTGGGCTCTTCACGGTTGTCCCTTCCTTCCAATTCAATTGGTCAAAGCAAATTACAAGACCAAACTCAAGACAAGGATAGAAGAAACACTGAATAGATTTGACTTCCCGTTGGGTGAACTAGCATGCCAATCCCTGCAAAGGTATCGATGGCAGGCATCTGTGGGGTTATCTACCGCAGAGTTCGAAGAACTGAATGACACCGCCATCACAAAACTTCTTCCAATCCCACACATTTTTCATGCATCTTTTAAGGCACTTTGGTCACCTCTGCCGTGTCTGGCACCGTTCAAAGGAGGGAGGATACAAAAGTGAGCAAGAAGCTACCGATTTCTTGGGGAACGACAAGAAACGATCAGCATATTTTATCATCGTGACACACTTTATGTCACCGATTGTTGTGGACTGATGTGACGATTTCCAAGAACATACCAGTCATGTACTTGAACTTCACGGCGCTGCCCCACTACCGTGCACGAGGAGCTCAGAGGAGAAACTTGAACAAGTTGCTTTCGTTCTCTGTGGTCTAAAAAGGGTTATTTTCCACATTTTAGTTATAGAAAAGCAGAGAATCACAGGACAGACTGCATTTCTATGTCTGGCTCATTATTGCAAACCAGGCGCGGAAGAAGAAGAGCCTTGGGGTTCAGAGCCTGAGAGATGACAGCGCTCTGAAAGGCTGTCTGAGAGTGGTTTTCAGAGACCGGCGAGGAATTTCCTGCCCCGTCTGGGGCGCAAAGAGCAGCCGATGTCCCGGCCGTTGTGGACTCAGTGCCCTTTCCTCAGTGCCGAAAACATTCCCGCTTCAGTACAGACAGTGCCTAATACGCCAATTCTGTTATGGAACACATGATTCTCCTCGTAAAAATTTATTATACATATAAATGTTTATGTAGATAACTACGAATATTTTATCGATTGCACAACCTACCTAAGTGGAAGTTAATGACTAGGCAGGCGAGTCCAGGGCCACATCAGTGCGCCAGGAGCCATCGTGCTCTCGGCAGGGCGCCTGTCCTCTGCACGCAGCAGCCCGTCCTGCCGCCCCGGCTCCCACGCCCCCCACGCCCCGGGGCGACCTCGGGAGGCTGAGTTTCATGACTTACTCGCACCCCCCCCGGCCGCCGCTTGGCTCCGGTATCAGGTGGGTGTAGGTGTAGAGGTGTCATGGGCTCGACTCCCCTGCCTCACCCGTAGGCCCGCTTCGGCTCCCGAAAGTGAAGAAGCTGCGGCGGGAAGAAGCGCCAGGGGCGGCTCGGGGGTGGCGCAGGCGGCTCCGCCGCTTCATCAGGTCAGCGCCGCAGTAAAGGAGGCCGGGACCCTTAGGTCCGCTCGCATTTACGTAGAGTAGCAGTAAAGACGGCATGATGACGCGAGGTTTGGCAAGCAGCTGTGCGGTCTCCCTAAAATGTTGCCGGGTCGATGCGCCTTTTTAACGGAGGGACTGGCACCGCATCGGAGGGCCTCTTTCCGTGACACGTCAAGTCTCATAGCCCGGAAAAATGACAGTAGTGTAAAGCTAAAGGTCCGGACGTCAGTCAGCAGGTACTTACACCCGATAAAAGCGCAGAAGGAAACCAAGCTTTAGACGGTGGTACGTTCCTTGTGTGAGATGCGTTCGCTTTTGTTGACTGAGTTGCCCCCGTTTCCCACCCCCTGCCCTCTTACCCTAACAGGGGAGTCGGGTGGGCACCAAAGATGAACTAGAGGGCAGATGTGATGCGATTCATCAGCAAAATCCCAGGGGCTCGAACCTGCGAGGCCCGTTCAACACGGCAGATGCTGGTGCTGCTTTTTTATAAAATGCCCCGGTGGATGTCGAGTGGAGTGACTGATGATGTGTCAGAACCAACGTCTGGGCTTGAGGAGGTGGCCCCCCCACCCCGCCCCGTCAGGACACAGGTCCCCGGAGGAAACCCCCCTTCTGGCAGAAACCCTGGGTGCTGATCGAGTGCTAACGCCCACGCAGACATGGATCAGGTGCTCTCGCCATCTTTTCTCAGACAAAGGGAAACACAGCCGGTTTAGTGAGTAAGTGTGAGAAACAGCCCACGGAAACCTGGCTCTGGGGCCGTGTGCGGTCCTGTGTGGGCTGAGGGTGAAGTTTGCCTTTGGCCTCTAACAGGGACGCTCCAAATGAAAGAAAAAGTGCATTTCAGATCTTACAGTTGGTTCACTTAAATCATTACCATAAAAGCAGATGCCCTTCAGGGGAAATAAAAGAAAAAATAAGCAAGTGGGACTACATCAAACCGAAAAGTTTTTGCATAGCAAATGAACCCATCAACAAAATGGAAAGACAACCTACTGAACAGAAGAAGTTATTTGCCAATAATACATTCAATAAGGGGTTAATATCCAAAATTTATAAAGAACTCATACAACTTCACACCAAAATACCAAATAATCCAATAAAAAATGAACAGAGGACTTGAACAGTCACTTCTGCACAGAGGACACACAGATGGCCAACAGACCCATGGAAAAAATGCTCAATGTCACTAATCATCAGGGAAATGAAAATTAAAACCACAACGACGCCCTGGCCAGTGCGGCTCAGTGGGTTGGGTGTTGTCCCACAAAGTGAAAGGTCGCAGGTTCGATTCCTGGTTTTAAATCTTTATGTGACTGTCATTTATTAGTTTTTATAACGTCTTGACCATTATCTCTTCAAATATTACTTCTGCCTTGATTCCTTTTATTGACCATCTTTCAGACTTCAGTTACATCGGAGCTTTCACCCGTGCCTTGCGTGGGCTCCCTCTCGCCTCTCTCTGCCTCAGGTCGCGTGCTTCCTATCGACCTGTCTTTGGGATCAGTAAGCCTGTCTTTTGCCACGTCTTGTTTGCTATTAAACACCTCTGACTAGTTCTTAATTTTAGATATAGTTTTCAGATCCAGAATGCCTAGTCGATGATATTATTTCTGCCAGACATGGTACCTCTCTTATTCTGTCGGGCAGATACTGGGAAGAACTATTATCTCAATCAGATACAGAATCGACCGGTGTTGGTTTTGGATTGGAGTCTTAGGAAGACTCAGCCAACTCGTGTTCTAACCCCTGTTCCTTGGGAGATTTGATTGTGCCCCCTTCCCATCCCTCCTTACGAACAGGGCCTCTAGGTACCTATAAACTCAAATTTCCAATTAGCAAAGGGCAGGAAGTGTCTGGTTCTTATGATTTCCAGACACTTGGAAGACGTTCTTATGAACGTCTTCCGACGTTTTGAGCATAATTCATTGGTTTCCTATCACATGTATCTTGAAAATCAAGCAAAGCTCTCGAGGAGAAGACCAGTGGATTGATTGAGGCTGGCTGCCTCTGACTCGGGGGGATTTTATTTTGTTTCCACCCCAGAACAATCCTACCCTTGTGCTACTCCAGAACTCAAAAAACACCCATGGAGGACAAACAGGCCGTCATTTCAGAGTTGCTCTGCTTTCTAATGCATCCTTCACATCCACGCGAACCCCAGAGGCTTCGCGCACGCCCCTTCCTCAGGAGAGCACCTCAACGCCACCCAGGTGGGAACCTCAGTCTGCTCCTAAATTAAACTCAGCAAGTTTCCCCCAGGAATGAAAACATCTGAAGATTATCAGCTCGACTGGGAAGGACTAGACTTTTAGTTTTCACAGTCCTCTTTGTTTTTGTAGCTTTGTAATGTCTTTACAAATATAATTACTATAATTTATCCATTTTTTTTCCCTAATTGCTGCAGTGGGAAAGTTGGCCTGCTGCCACCAATTATGTTCTACTGAGAAGTGTAAGTCCTGTGGCGGAATTTTGGAGAATGTTCCTGGAAGCCCGGACTTGAGCCTGGTTCGCTAGCCTTTTCAAAGTTTCTTCAATCCAAGCAAAATCCTTTCGTAGCTTTTCTCACCGCCTCCCAGGTTGCTGACAACAAGGAACCTTAACTACTGAAAGGGAGGTTGAGGATGGGAAGAGACAGGGCTGAGCGAATCATTGGTCCCACGGAGACAGAGGATAACGAGGCCACAGTGCTTGTGAACATTTCAGGAGTGGGGGCGAGGTGAAGTTCCGTGGTTATTAGCAGCACATGTGAGCCCGATTCTACACAGGCCGAGTGGGAGCAGCTGTGTCTCTGCGGGGCTACGTCAGGGCACGCAGTGGTCCGCTGGCCCGGGTACAGAGCCGCAGATACAGGCCCATGCTCTGTCCAAACAGGGTGAATCACCCAATTAGAGGAAATCATAAGAACCAGACACTTCCTGCCCTTTGCTAATTGGAAATTTGAGTTTATAGGTACCTAGAGGCCCTGTTCGTAAGGAGGGATGGGGGGTGCACAAATCTGGAAATGAGTAATTACTCTAAATAAACCATTTTCAAATAAAGCCACTGGGGTCCATTTGGTTGGCAAAGTTGGAAAGACAGTGTGAGAGCCAAGATGAGGTAAGTAATTTAAAATACAGAAAATCATATTTCTGCATGTCTGAGTATGTAGACTGTAGACGTCAATCCCTGGACAATACAGCTGAGACGTAGTCTCATGGCGCGGGAAATGATATTTCCCCTGGCTGTGGTGGACAAGAAGGTAAGGATTCAGCTCAAGGTTATCAGAAATATGTGTAATTTTACTAACAAAAATGTTTTCTTGCTGGATTTTATTTTGGAAAAGTGAACACAAAAGGATTTGTTTACCATGAAGTGAATGGTCACTGGAAATGCTCTGAGGTCTGTCTTCTGCTCGGCTTCTGTGTAAGGGGCTCATGGACCCAAAGAATTCTGTGCTTTTCATACTCGTTAGTTCCTGTCAGTTAAAAAATTACTTGGTATTTGTTTTTTTCTGAACCACCTCCAAAAAAAGCTGGTGAAAAGCAGATGGATGATCTTTCACTGAGTTGGATTAGAGCTCGAATTAAAAAAAAAAGAGAGAGAGATAAGAGAAAGCTCTAGCAAAATGTCACCTCCCTATTTGAGGAGTTATCTGTGCATTGGATGGTATAAGTGGAAAAAAGTCTCTCTGTTTTGGCTGTACACAAACACTTAGTTTACATGAGTAAATTAGGGTTATTCTAAATAAATGCTTTGTTTATTAAATGGCCCCGACTTAGTGGTGTACAAGTAAGAAGTGAGTACTTCTCACCATGACGTCCCCCCGACCCCACACTCTAGCTTCAAATATGCTCTGCCCCAAGTCCCTTCCTGTCCTTGGGTGATGACTTGGGAAGATGCTATAACTTTTTAGTAACTTCTATTTTTTTTTAATTTATTTTTTAATTTTTGAGTTATATACTAAGAATATCTTATACTGGGTAATACACTGAGAGTATTTCCAGCCCAAACTACAGTACATCGAAGTTTTAGTCTTGTACCCTTTCTCCTCACACAACCCCTACTTCGACACTTGCCCCGCCAGACCTGGGCCGGAGGGCTGGCAGCCACGGCTTCCTCACGCACCTGCTGCCACTCCACCTTCTAGGCCAAGAGAAAGGAGGTTGGAGGAACTGTGATGGGGCCTTCGGCTTAGCTCGGGCCCTTTCTCCTCTGGGGCACGCTGGCCCGGCTGGAACCCAGACACAACCTCCTCGGCATGCTGTGTTAGCAGGGCCTCCTTAGACACCCCGCTTCTCGGCCCGCCCTCCATGCGACCCCAGGCTCTGCGGCAGGCGGCACAGTTCACGGCTAACTTACTGTGAGGCCCTTTTGGACCCACCCTGCTTTATGGTGGGAGTTCCTGCTTGGGCCCTTTCTTGGATAAGCTCCCTGAAGACACTCGGGCCGCCTTTGGAGGTGTCCGCCTGGCCTTTGGCTTTGAGAAAGAGGGAGATGGGAGGAAACTAGGGAGGGACTTCGGCACAGTGGGGACTCTGGAAGTCCCCGTAAATTAGCTGCCACCCGAGCTCACGCCCATGCTGTGTATTTGTATCTGTCCTGAGAAACAAGCCCATTGTGAGTTTTCTTCTCGCTTCTCAGTTCTAACAGTGAAAGGTTTCTGTAATTCTATATCTTTAGTTCGAAAGCTTGCACGGTACTTCGGAGGAGGGGAGACGAACACAAAGTTGCTCTAAAATCTGAGCGATAGCTGGTATGCTTCCTCGTTTTGGAGGGGCGGGAAGGAGTAAGTTTCTTCAGATGTTAATGAAGAAAAGTTTTGGCACGTGTACGTGCATTTAAACTATTTCTTCTTAACGAATTCACTTTTTGTTTTCCTACTCACCTGTAGACCCTGAAACATTATGAATAATGGGTGGCATGTGTATTTAAATAGCGTTAAATTTGTCTGACAGAGGGCTTGACCCCAGACGCCGTTGTTTCCTTTGAACAATGGTTTCCGTTTACCATTTTCTCCTCAATTCTGTACATGTTGTTACAAAGGACTTTTGCACATTTTTTCCCCCTAAAAATTATGCTGTATAGAATAAAGTTGGAAGAAGGGAGTATTATTTTCAGCTTTGAGGCAAATTCCATGCATCAAACTTTCCTGTGGTAAAGCCAGATACAAATACAGAGCAACTGAAGACCAGAAACGAGAAACACAGAACTTGACCACGTGTCTGGAATTTCTTCTTCCCTGCGGGAATTCATTTCAGCAGTTGATAACTGTTTTTTGAACAGAAAATCTTACACAGTATGAAATGCATCTATAATTCACATTATGGGGGCGTAGTCACTTGGCCAAGAAGCTCTTCTGAGAAATTTGGACTCTCTAGACCAAAACAAACAACTTAGAAAATATATCCACCAAAAGCTCTCTTTATTTTTTAAAAATTGTATGATCAGTTTTTGCTAGTTTGGAAATATATATGCTATAGTTCATTGTTCAGTACATTTACATGTGAACGATTCGCTTCTAATGAGCTTAAACTAGAACATTTAATATCTGTGAAAACAAACAGTAATTTGTAATATTCTATAGCAAGCCTGATTTATTTTAACTTGAATCTAGTATCTTTCCAACCCTTCAACCCGTACAGTAATTCTACGATGAAAATACTGTTAATTATAACTCAGCTCTTTTTAATGCTTTCTGTGTGCTAGGAATTTTCCATAGCAATATGCATGTATTTAGTAGTTTAATTTTAACAGCGACTCCATGGAGTAAATGCTAATATCATTTCTGGGTTTTCAGCTGCGTAAATTTTCAGCAAAGAAAATTCCTCAGGGTCACAGCACACGTGTTGTGACTGAGCCTGGACAGGAAGCAGGCCAGATGCCCCCCAACTCCATGTCCTTAAGTGCCACATGGCGCTGAAGTCGTAAAATCGGAAATGGGTATCAAAAGCATCGTAATCTTCTAGGGTTTTTATGATTTTGTGACTTACATTCAAGTCTTTTATCCATTTTGAGTTTACTCTTGTGTACGGTGTAAGTTGGCCATCTAGTTATATTTTTTTTGCATGTATCTGTCCAATTTTCCCAACGCCCTTTATTGAAGAGGCTGTCTCTGCCCCCGGGTGAGTTCTTGCCTCCTCTGTCAAGTAGTAATTGACTATATAGGCGCGGGTTGATTTCTGGGCTCCTTGTTCTGTTCCAAATATCTATCTGCCTGTTCTTATGCCAGCGCTAGGCTGTTTTAATTACTAGGGTCTAGCAGTTTGATAGCAGGTACTGCGATACCTACAACTTTCTTCTTGTTTCTCAAGATTGCTGAGGCTTCTCGGGGTCTTTTGTGGTTCCTTGTAAGTTTCCGGAATATTTGTTCCATGCCTGTGAAATATGTCATTGGTATTTTAATAGGAATTGCGTCGAACACATAGATTGCTTTGGGAAGCATGGACACTTTAATGACGTTAATTCTTCCAATCTATGAACGCAGTATATGCGTCCACTTATTTTGTCAGAGTCAATAACAATTAGTTGATTAATACGAGGTCTTCTGTTTGACTTGCACTTGTTATTTTCATTGAAATTGGCATTTTCTTTGCTCCTTTGTCTGGCAATCTCAGACAAGGCACGAAAGATAAAGTGGAGAGTGGAGGGCCCTGTTCAGCAGGGGCAGGCCAGGTTCGCTCTGGGACTGCTGGCCTTGCCTCTTTCCGGTGCTTCTTGTCCTGACCCACGGAGATTTCAGTTTGGCAGGTTTGGGGTGATATTTACAAATTTATGTTTGAAATCTCCCCTGGAGAGTCTATGAACAGCTCTGTTCACAGAACTCTGAGTCGCCTTCTTTTGTGTTGTTAGGTGGTTGTTTTATTTTATTTGATCTTTTTTTTTCAGTTACAGTTTATATTCAGTATTATTTTGTTTTAGTTTCAGGTGTGCAGCATAGCAGTCAGACAATTTATACTTTACAGAGTGATCTGCCCAATATTTCCACTACCCACCTGGCCCCATACGTGGTTATTACAACGCTGTTGACTCCATTCTCTACGTTGGACTTTACAGCCCCACGACTGCTTTGTAACTACCAATCTGTATTTTTCAGTCCCTCCCCTTTTTCACCCCGTCCTCCTCCTCCCTCCCTCTGGCAACCATCACTCCGTTTTATGTATCTGTGAGGCTGTTTCTATTTCATTTGTTCGTTTATTTTGTTCTTTAGATTCCACATATAAGTGACATCATATGACATTTGTCTTTCTCTGGCTTATTTCACTGAGCTTCATGCTCTCCAGGTCTATCCACGCTGTCACAAAGGCTAAGATTTCATTCTTATTTATGGCCCAGCGATGTTCCATTGTGTATATAAACCACAGCTTTTTTATCCACTGGTCTCTAACGGACTGCTTTCAGACCCTGACTATTGTAAATAACACTGCATTGAAGGCGGGGTGCCTGTATTCTTTCGAATTAGTGTTTTGGGTTTCCTAAAATATTGATATATACCCAGAAGTGGAATTGCTGGGTCATAAGGCATTTCTATTTTCAATTTTTTGAGGTTACTCCATACTGGTTCCCACAGTGGCTGCACCAGTCTGCATTCCTGCCAACAGTGCACGAGGGTCCCCTTTCTCCACATCCACACCACCCTTGTTTGTTGACGTATTCATGACGGCCATTCTGACAGGTGTGAGATGGTATCTCGTTGTACTTTTAATTTGCATTTTTCTGATGAGGAGTGACGTTGGACAGCTTTTCATACATCTATTGGCCATCTGTAGGTCCTCTTTGGAGAAGTATCTATTCAAGTCCTCTGCCCATTTCTTAATTGGATTTTTGTGTGTGTGTGTGTTGAGTTGCCTGAGCTCTACATAAATTTTGGCTATTAAACCCTTATAAGATGCATCATTGGTGAATATGTTCTCTCATTCAGTGGGTTGATGTTTTAATTTTGTTGATGGTTTCTTTTTAATTTGATGTGGTCCAATTTGTTGATTTTTTCTTTTGTTTCCCTTGCCTGAGAAGATATGTCAGAAAAAAAATTTTGCTAAGAGAAATGTCAGAAAGGTTACTGCCTATTTTTTCTTCTAGGAGTTTGTGGTTTCAACTCTTACATTTAAGTCTGTCATCCTTTTTGAGTTTATTTTTGTATACGGTGTAAGAAGGGGATCTAATTTCATTTTTACATGTATCTGCTCAATTTTCCCAATACCATGTTTCTAATAAACCATCTTTACCCTATTGTATGCTCATACCCCCTCTGTCACATATTAATTTACCATATAGGCGTAGGGTTATTTATGGGCTCTCTATTCTTTTAAGATTTTTAAAATTTATTTATTTATTCATTCATTTATTTTTAGAGAAGGGAAGTGAGGGAGAAAGAGAGGGAGAGAAACACTAATGTGTGGTTGCTTCTTGTGCACCCCCTCCTGGGGACCTGGCCAGCAACCCAGGCATGTGCCCCGACTGAGAACTGAAGTGGCGACCCTTCAATTTGCAGGTAGACACTCAATCCACTGAGTCACACCAGGCAGCGCTGGGCTTTGTATTCTGCTCCATTGATCTGTGTGTCTGTTTTCAATGTTGTTTGGATTACTATAGCTTTATAGTGTAGTTCGATATCAGGTAGCTTGATACTTTCAACTTTGTTATTCTTTCTCAAGATTGCTGTGGCTATTTGGGGGTCTCTGTCATTCCACATACATTTTTGGATTATTTGTTCTGGTTCTGTGAACAATGCCATTGGTGTTTTAATAAGAATTGCATCAGATTTATTGATTGTTTTGGGTAGCATGGACATTCTGACAATGTTAATTCTTCTTATCTGTGAGTATTGTATGTGCTTCCATTTATTTGTATCTTCTTTAGTCTTTTTCTTAAATGTCTTATAATTTTGTGAGTACAGGTCTCTTACCTCTTTTGTTAGATTCATTACCAGGTTTGTTTTTTTTTAATGCAATTGTAAATGGGATTCCTTTTTTAGTTCCCATTCTGAATAATTCACTGTTGATGTAGAAAATGCAACCAATTTCTGAATATGTATTTTGTATCATGCTACTTTACCAAATTCATTTATCAGTTCTAGAAGTTTTTTTAATGTAATATTTAGGCTTCTCTCTATGTAGTACATGCCATCTTTAAATAATGGCAGTTTACTTTTTCTTTTCCAATTAGGATGTCTTTAATTTCTTCTTCTTGTCTGATTGTGTGGCTAGGACTTCCAGTACTATGAGAGTAAGAATGGTGAAAGCAGACGTCCCTGTCTTTCTCCTGATCTTAAAGGAACCCATAGCTCACATCATTCTTAACGATGTTACCTGTGGGTCTGTTATGTATGGCCTTTCTTACAACGAGGTATGTGCCCTCCATTGCTACCTTGCTGAGAATTTTTACCATAAATGGGTGCTGGATTTCGTCAAGTCGTTTACTGCACACATTGATATGATCATATAGTTATTATCTTTTATTTTTTATGTGGTTTATCACGTTAATTGATGTGTACTTACTGAACCATCCTTGTATCACAAGAATAAATCCCACTTGATAATGATGTATGAATTTTAAAAATTTTAAAAATATATTGCTGAATTTGGTTTGCTAATATTTTGTTAAGGATTTTTGCCTCTACATTCATCAGGGATATTGGCCTATAATTTTCTTTCTTTGTAGTGTTTCTCTCTGGGTTTGGAATCAGGATAATGTTGGCCTGGTAAAATGAGCTTGGGAATGTTTTCGCTCTTGAATTTTTTGGAATAGTTTGGGAAGGATATGTGTTAGTTCTTTGAATGTTTGGTAAAATTCACCTTTGAAGTTATCTGGTTCAGAACATTGTTGGAATTTTTTTGATTACTGCTTCCATTTTATTAACTGTAATTAGTATGTTCAGATTTTTTTGTTCCTTTTTGCATGTCTTTTGGGAGATTGTACATTTCTAAGAATTTATCCATTTCAGATTGTCGATTAGTTGACATATAGTTCTTTGTAATATTCTTATAATCCTTTGTATTTCTGTGGTGTCAGTTAATTCTCCTCTTTTATTTCTGATCTTACTTATTTGGGTCCTCTTTTATTTTCTTGATTAATCTGGTTAAAGGTTTATCAGTCTTGTTTATCTTTTCAAAGAATCCAATCTTGGTTTCATTGATATTTTGTATTGCTTATTTAGAATCTATTATGTTTATTTCTACTCTGATCTTTATTATTTCATTTCTTCTATTCACTTTGTATTTTATTGTTCTTTTTCTAGTTTCTTTAGTTGTAAGATAGAATTGTTTATTGGAAATTTCTCTCTCTCTTTTTGAGGTAGGACTGTATTGCTATAAAATTCCCTCAGGATTGTTTTCGCTCTGTCTCATAGGTTTTGGTTTGTTGTGCATTCATTTTCATTTGTCTTAAAAATATATATCTTTTGATTTTCCCTCTTGATCGCATTGTTAGCCCATTCATTGTTTGGTAAGATGTTATTTAGCCTCCATGTGTTTGTGGGTTTTTTGTTTTTTTCTTGTAATTTATTTCTTGTGTTTGGAGAAGATGCTTGACATGTTTTCAATTTTCTTAAATTTATTGAGGCACTTTTTTGTGGCCTAACATGTGTCCTATCTCAGAAAATGTCCCATGTGCACTTGAAAAGAACATATATTTTGTTGCTTTTGAGTAAAATGTGCTGAAAATATCAATTAAATCCATCTAGAGTAATTTAAGGCCAATGTTTTCTTTCTGGAAAATATAGGCATTGATGTCACTAGATGTTAAAATCCCCAAATGTAACTACATTTCTTTTTATCTCTCTTTTTATGTCCATCAGTATTCCCTTTATATATTTAAGTGCCCGTATAGCATCTTGTTGGATTGATCCTTTTATTATGATGTAATGTTCTTCTTTGTCTCTTATTATAGCCTGTGTTTTAACATTTATTTTGTCAGATATAAGCATTGCTACCCCAGCTTTAGTTTTTTTATTTGCATGAAATATATTTCTCCATCCCTTCACTTTCAGCCTGTGTGGATTTAGTGAGCCCACCAGTTGGGTGGGGAGGGGTCTCAGGGGATCACCAGGACAGAGCAAGGGGTGTCAGCCAGGTTGACAGAGACTCAGGCTTGGTGACCCCCTGTGCCTGCAGGTGGGGTTGGGGGAGGACGTAGCAAAGGAACTGTAGTGCCTGCCAGCCCCTCCCAGCCCTTGCCCGGGAGCCCAGCCATTCAGTTCTTCCCCTTCTGTCCCTGATGCCTTTTGAGCTGCTGCCCCGCAGCTGGCGCTCAGAGCAAGTGAGTCCGCCGGTGGGTCAGTCGGCGCAGGGCCCCTGGAAGAGACCGCCTGGGACCCCAGCAGCCTCCTCTCGGCTTCGAGCTCTTCTGCCACAGTCCCCGCTGGTTTTCACAGCCAGAAGTTGTAGGGGCGCTCTTCCCAGTGGCAAAACCTGGGGACCCGGTGTGGGGCTGGGACCTCCACAGTCCCCGCATCCCTGCCGATGATCCACCACCACATGTGGCTGTGGGACCGGCCTGCTTTGTGTCCCCGCCCCCCCATCCCAGGCTCCACGTGGCTTCTCCTTTAAATCCTCAGCTGTAGCCCTTTCATTCACCTAGTCTTCAGGTGGCTCCCCGGGATGGCGGTTCTGTAATTATGTGTCATTTTCACGTGGTCTCACAGCATTTACCTACTCTGCCATCTTTCTTTCTCCATCTGTTCTGAATAAACCTTTATTTGCTTATATATGTTGCAAAGAGCCTCACTCTGGTTTATCTTTTTCACTTTCTTAATGGTATCATCTGATGAACAATAATTTTTAATTATAATATATCTCAGTTTATGAATCTTCTTTTGATAATAAACAGTTCTTGTGAATGAAACATTTCCCAATACAAGATTACAAAAATATTACCCTACATTGTGTTGTGAAAGCTGTATTTTTCTGACTTCAGCGTATAAATCTATCTTCCTCTAATTTACGTGTTTGGCATGAGGCAGGCCTCGAGTGAAGTTTTTTTCCATGTAGATAACCAGTTGTCCTAATACCTTTTTTAAAATTCTGTCTGAGCCAAGCTGCCCTTGTCATAAACCACACGCCATACACAGATGGGTCTGTGACTAGGCCTCCCCTGATTTCAGGGTGCTATTCTTCTATTTTAATATTTTCTAGATTATTCTTGGTCCTCTGCATTTCCATATAGATTTTAAAATTATCTTGGAAATTTCCTTGGTAATGTCAATTGCATTAGGTCAGTTTGGGGAAAATTGATATTATTATAATATTAGTATTCTAATCTATCATTATGATTTATCTATGTATAAATGCCTTTAATTTATTCCAGTGTTATTTCAAGTTTTTATGTTCAGTTTTATACATATTGTACTGGATTTATTCCTAAGCACTTGGTATTTTAGATGAAATTATAAAAGTATGTTTAACGTTTTAATCTTCTGACTTGAAATTTTTTGTGCCACAGAAATAAAATAGATTTTTGAATGCCGATTGGAAAGTATTAGCCTTGCAGAAAGTGAACTAGACGATGCAGAACAGGTACCAGGTGATTGAACTTGGGCTTGAGAATCCTGCACAGCGGAGAATTACCCTGCCTTTCTCACTATTTTAATATTTTTATGTATATGGTTTCATAAGTGTCATAATAAGAAAACACAGCTAACCTGTATTAGTTTTCTATTTTTCCTGTAACCGATTACTACAAACTCAGCAACGTCAAACGATAAAGACTTGCTATAGCCCTGAGTCCGGCATCTAAAATTGGTTTGCAGGTCTACGGACCTCGTGGTGACTCAGGGAAAATCTTTTTCTTTGCCTCTTTGAGTTTCTGTAGGCCACTCACGTTCCTTGGCTCATGGTCCCTCATTTCTCTGACCCCTCCTTTTGTCAACACACATCCCCTTCTGTCATGGATCTTCCTGTTTTTTATAAAGACTCTGATTACACTGGGCCCCTCCAGATAATTTAGGATAATCCCCCCATATCAAGATGCTTAAATTAATCTCATCTACAAAGTCCCTTTTGCCATGTAAGGTAACATATTCACAGGTTCTGGGGCTTAGATGTTGTTTTTAAGAAAGTGGTATTTTCTTGTGGCAGCCTGAAGGGACTAAGACACCATTCAACCTCATCTGCAAAAGAAAAATTGTAGTAACACTTACTGCATGGAGTTGTTACGATAATGAATGTGTAAAAGGTGCTTTCTAAACTCCAGGGACCCTAGTTTTTGTTTGTTCACCAAATAAACAAAAATGTGACTGGAGTCTGATTATTCAGGGTGTCTCTAGGGTCAGTAGATGGAAAACCCAATCCAAGTTGGCTTCTGATAAAAGGGGAGTGTCTCATTCAGGAATAGCTTGATCAAGGGGCTACCATGTTGTCCTTAGGGCCCACTGTCTATCTCTTCAGGCTGCTCTCTTGCTGAGTGGTTTCATTTTACTTTCATGTGGTGACAGCAGCATTAAACCTGTAGCTTCCTATGTGCAACTCCTGTGAAAAAGAACATAGTTCTCTTAGCTTTTCTGCACAAACTCTAAGATTTACTCTAAATTGGACCAGTTGGAGAGACATGTCCTCCCTGCTGATGAGGCTAGAGGGGCTGAATCAACATGAATCACATGGTCCATCCACAGAGCCACAAGTACCAAGAGTGGCAAAGGGTTTGGGGTGGTATGACCAAAAGAAAGACAGTGGCTTTCTAGATGACAAAAAAGGTCCATTCCAGAAGTACCTAATGATTTTGGGATCATGCTCTGAGATCATGTCATTATATCCTTAGTTTTACCTACTCAGTCAGGAGGGACTGCTTTCCTGGAAGAAACGTTGCCTTTTTGTTTTAAAATGTTCTTCTCCCTCCCTTTGTTCATCTGAAGCTCATAATTATAACGTGCTGCGTGTCTCTCCTCTCTCTTTTGGCCACCGATTTTCTGCCATCTGGTTTTTATTGAACGGCAGATGGGAAAGCCGCATTTTCCTAGCTGGGAAAGCTGATGGGCCGCTTTCTATGTCGCCGTACATCCTGTTTAACACATTCCTATTTTTAGCTGTTTGGAAAATTTATACATATGACTGGTAGCCAGTGTTAGCTCTTAAAAGTCGTCCTCAGATAATTTGGAGTTGCCTTCACTCTTGAGCAGTTTCCCAGGGCGACTTAGGATAGCATCCTAATTATGCAGAACTGCAGCGGACGTAGGGAGTGCTGCTGGATAATTATTAATCCAACATGAGTGAGCTTGTGCTTTTTCTACCTAACTCCATTTATAGTTAATTATTTTTATACCAATATTCTGCGCAGACGAGTCAAACTTAAATCACAGGTTTTTACTCACTTTCCCCCGGATCAGGCCGAAGAGGATCATAGGTAACCTCCAAAATCCCGAGGTATCGATTTTACCGGAGAAAAAGGAAAAATACTCACCTTCAAAGCTCGTACACTGTTATGTAGCACATCATTCATTATACGCTGCAGTTTGAAATGATAAGGCTGAGGAATTCGACTTTTAAAAAAAGCATTGGAATTGTCCAACTCCGCCACATTGTTACCAAAGGTGAATTTTCCTGGGAGACGGCAGAATAATTGGATCTTCCACGAGAATACTTTTCTTCTGGTGCGTTTGCTAATCCTTAGGAAGGTAACTTTTCGGAGTTTCGTTTTTGGCTACATTTGTATTTCGATGTGATAATCTTGCTCAGTGGTTAGTGCGCTTTTGGTCATTAAGTATTTGTGAATGAATGTAGGAATAGCTCAATTGATCAAAATAATTTCCATTTTTGTGGAAACGTCATCTTAAAAAATTTGGCTTTGCTGCATTGAGTTGCGTTCATTCAGCGGCCGCTTCCGGACCCGCCCAGGGCGCGGCGCGCTGGCTCGATTCGCTTTTGTCAGCCTGTCCTTAGCCCGGGCAGGTGAGCAGGCGGCGTCTGCCACGGTAGCTTCTTAGGCACACAGCAGATAACACCCGAGAGAAAAACACGTTTCCATGATTAGAATGGTACCCTAACTCTATGGAGACCCCCTTCCACCGCCCTCTAAGTTTCTCCGGTAAAGGGTAGGAGAAAAAATTGGAGAACATCTCCAGAATCGCCCTTCTCTCAACACACCACTTAACAAAATTCAGACGCCGGTGGGCCTCCCTGCTGTCGGTTTACTATACTTCGTTAACAGTCCAGTGCCCACTGATTCCTACCTCGAGGCCTCCTGGGTCACTTAACCGCCCTGCCCACGTCGCCCATCTCTACGACGGGCGCTGCCGTGCCGCGGCCCCCGGCACGGCGGTCAGGGTGGAAGGGGGCCCGCTCCGCGGTGCCGACGCGAGCACCCGAGTGTGGCCTGAGACGCGGCGGGGCGCGGGCTGTCTTTGCCGACCGGTGTTCCGGAACGGAGCTTCGCATGGCAGGTAGGAGCCTGGCTCTGGCGCCAGATTTCCTTGATATTTTTCCGGTTCTGCTTTCGGGTAAGACGTTCAGTCTCAATCTCACTGAGCCATAATACTCTCATTTGTAATATTGGTGCAATGATAGTACCAAAGTCATAGGGATGTTGTGAGTATAAATAAAATAATATATGGACAGTACTTAGAATAAAGCTTGGGGCAAGTAAGCACCCAACATGTTAAATCTATTATTATAGCAACATCTGCATTGGATCACAAACTCCACACGAACATATAGAAGACATTTACTTAATTCAGTTTGCATAGGTCCTAAAAGAGAAACTCTCTGGATACATAATTCCAAACAATTAGGTCTCAAATTTGGATCAGCTGTGCTTTATTTCTTTCACATCATCCACCAGTATCCTGGTAAGTGGTTGACTTTTTCTAACAAACAGCAATAAACACAGTTGTACTAAAGATGAAACAGTTAAATGGCAAAGCCTGTGTCAGACAGAGTAGGCTCAGCTCCAAAACAGTCGTGCAAATATTTATCTCAATAGACAAGAAACAACCTAAAGGCATCAGCTTCATGGGATAAAGGAGTGGAAGAGAGTTTCAGAGAAATCTCTTAAGACACCGAGAGCGTATTTGCCCAAGGGTCACGCCCCCGCCCCCAGCAGCACAGCGCGAGGCACAGAAAATGCGTGCTCCAAAAAGTGTGGATTGGAGAGCCTTTGACTTTGTAGTTCCTGGGTTGAGCATATTAGCCCCAAAGGATCTGGAAAGCGAAGAAAGGAATACCAGCATGACCTTGACAGAGATAAAGTCGGTGAACCACTCACAGATGAGGCACGACACCCGTACTTCGTTAACTGAACTCTGGGCCGCTGCACACAATGGTTTTTTTTTTGGCAAGGGATGCATCAGTATTTGCTATCAGGAAAATTACCTGCCCAGGGGGCATCGGCATGGAGCAGACAGAGCCCTCCCGCCACAGACCGGGAGGTGCCCAACGGGCAGGTACCTGTTGGGCCCACGCGAGGAGAGCAAGGTCGGGACCAAGGCAGTGATGTGACCCCAGTTATTCACGATCAAGAACCTTATCAGTTACAATGGGTACTTCGCCAAATGCTTTAGACATACGATTTCCTTTCATCTTCACTTCAGCCTTTCACAATATTTTTGTCAGTCCCATTTGGTAGTAATTTTTTCAATGTTTTTTTCAAGTTTATAATGGAAGAGCCGGGGTGAGAATTCAGGTATCCCGAGTCCAGAACCAGTGCGCTAACAGTTGCTGCATGTTCATCCATTGTAGAAGAGAAATTTGCAATGTAAAAGAACCACACTGTGCTTACAGTCATGCTTAAGTTAATCACTAATGAACTACTGAGAATTAACTTTCCAACGCAGGTTAAGTTCTCGAGTGAATCCCTTTGTGGCTGTCATAAAGTCCTGAGTCAGAAACGCAGCCACCGAGGAGAACAAGGAGGGCCGGCCACTCCGCCAGACTGGGTCTGTGGTCCCCTTGGGATGGGTGGGCTGGCTCAGGGTTTAGCAAGGATTTCCAGGAAGGGGACCCGCTGTAGGGTTTGATGAGCTCTCCCCACGTTGCAGGTCACCCAGGGGCTGCGTGCGTGGAGAGGCAGAGATGAGCCCAAGCCACCAGACCACTCCTGGCTGATAGAATAGCACAGGCACAAAGGAGACCCAGGGAGCCTGACAGATAGTAACAGCCCAGGTTGGCTCGACCAGGGCCACCCGTGGGAGTGGGCTCTCTGGGCTGAACCCCCTGCATCGAGGGAGCAGGGAGCCCTGTGGGCTTGGGGTCCTTTAACACAACCTGCAAAAAGTCTTCCCAGGAACACTAACCTGTGAGACTACATCAGTGATGCTGGGAAAACCAGGCTTAGAAATGAAAACAAGAAAAAAAAGAAAAGGATGAGTAGGGACACTATGACGAAAACACACTTCACGGCTTGAGTCCAGTCTAGTTGTTAAATACTCAACGTCTTCAGAGAGCAAAATAGCAATCTGGGGTTGCTACAACATGTTATCTAAAATGTCCAGCATTTAGTAAGAAATTAGAAGACACGCAAAAAACAAGAAAGTATGACCCATGCCCAGGGAGAGAAGCAGTCAGGTGAAACCCTCTGAATTTCTCCAGATGTTTCATTTAGCTTAGAAAGACTTTAAGCAACTATGGTGACAATATGCAAAGACCCAAACAAAATCGTGCTCAGAGAATGGAAGTAAAATAGAGAATAATTCAACAAAATATGAGGCAATAGAAATGATAAAAGGGAACCAAATGGAAATTTTGGATTTGAAAAGTATGGCAAGTGAACTGAAAATTTTACTGATGGGATCCAGAGGAGATTTGACATGACAGGGAAAAGAATCAGCGACCTTGAAGACAGATCAGTGAAAGCTATCCGTTCAGGAGAATAGACAGAAAAATAATTGAAGAAAAGGAACAGAGCCTCAGAGAACTGTGGGAGACAAGAAACATATATATGCTGGGGTCCCAGAAAAAGAGGCGCTAAAGAGGCAGAAATAACATTTGAGGAGTTATTGGCTGAAAACTTCCCATATCTGATGAAAAGGTTTAATCAATAGAATCAAGAAGTACAACAAAACCCAAGAAAAATATCCATAAACATAAAGACCTTTAGGCCCAGATGCTTCATAGTCATGCTGTTGAGAAACAAAGAAAAAATCTTGAAAGAAACAAGAGAAAACAATCTCATCATGTACATGGTAACAACGGAAAAGTAATGGCCGACTTTTTTACACAGAAAACAACGGAAATCAGGATGCAGCGAGATGCCACATTCAACGTGTTGAAGAAAAGGACTACCCAAACAAGTCTACACGAAGCAACGCTAGTCTCCAAGCATGCGGGCACGAAAGAGAAAACTAAAATAAACAAAGATGGAAAGAATTAGTTGCCAAAAATATGTCTGTGTCAAACACCGAAGAAAGTTCCTTTCGTTTGAAAACAAGTGACAGCAGACAGTGACTCAAACCCACTGGAGGAATGAGGAGTGACAGAAATGGCAAATGTGGGAAAAAATAGAGACTCTATTAATATATTCATCTCATTTCTTCAAAAGACAAAATTGTTTACAGCAATAATTATAACACTGTATTGTTAAATTTATAACATATGTAGAGGGTGAAATAAGCCAGGCAGAGAAAGAGAATTACCATATGATTTCATTCATATGTGGAATCTAATGAACAAACAAAGAGCAAAATAGAGACAGACCCAGAGATGGAGAGTGGGATGACAGCTCGGGGTGGAAGGTGGAGGGACTGAGCGAAACAGGAGGAAAAAGAGAACGAGCTCATGGATGCAGACAACAGCGTGGCGACTGCAGGGGCGGGAAGGGGGCGGGCGGAAGTGGAAGAGAGGATGGGGGGATAAATGGTAATGGAAAAAACACAATAAAAATGAAAAAATAAAGTAATTGTTGATATATACACATTTATTGCCATTTTAGTATTCATATTTTTAGCCTTTTTCTTCTCCTCCTCCTTCTTTTTCTTCTCCTCCTCCTTCTCTTCTTCCTGTCCTTCTTTGTCAGGAAGACCCATTAACATTTTTTTGTGATACTTGTTTTGTGGTGATGAACTCCTTCAGCTTTTTATTGTCTGGGATTAAAAAAATATATTCTTATACTTTAATGTGTTTTCAAAGTTACTATAATGATTATACCACTAAAGTTATAAAAATAATGAAAAAATCCAAATTTTTATTATATATATTAATATAAACTGGTCTTGCTTCAATTAGTTAAACAGTTAGATACCTGAAAGTTTATTTCTTTTGTGTGCTCAGAAAGTAATTTTTAAAATTAATCATAATTATACTTAGTGTATTTGGTTAGTTCAATAATAGAGGGTTTTTAGAGAAGCACAATCCCGACGTGTTACTCAGGTACCAACCACATGGGCGGGATTTTCTTCTTCTTCCTGAAGGTCTAACATAGGGAAGAAGGATAGAGGGGGAGAGAGAGAGGGAGAGAGAGGGAGAGAGAGGGAGAGAGAGGGAGAGAGAGGGAGGGAGGAGAGGAAGCCTCTTTTCTTTTCTCCTCTTACTATCTTAGCACAGAGTTACAATGTAGGGTAAATATGGGTTGGCCAAAAAGTCCGTTTAGTTTTTCCATAAAATAAAAGACCCATTTTTCATTTTCACCAGTAACTTTATTGATTTGGATATTTTGACTATGTTGGCTATCTCCTGTGTGTTAGAATGTTGATTGTTCTCAGTTAATGTCTTGATTTGATCGCTATCAACTTCGACTGGTCTGCCCGGCCGTGGAGCATCGTCCAGCGAGAAATCTCCAGCACGAAGCTTTGCAAAACACTTCTGACACATTCAGTCAGCCACAGCCCCTTCACCATACACTGAGAACATTTTTTTTTGAGTTTCAGTTGCATTTTTACCTTTCTTGAAACAGTAAAGCATAATATGCTGAAAACATTGCATGTTTTCTTCCATCTTCAACATTAAAATAGCTACACAAAAATTCACCGATTTCGATAATTTTTTTTAAATGCACACTGATTTGACAGCTGTCACAATACAATCTAACAACATTGTTTTGAATGAAGTTAAGACAACGGAGCACCACTAGAGCCATTGCATGGAAAAAAGACCAGGTGAACTTTTTGACCAACCGAATAGTTGGTGTATACGTCAGAGAATGAATGAAGAGCAGATGTTAGTTACATCGAGAAAAGTTGTGAAGAAGAATCCGTCTTACCGATTTCTAGATCTGACTTGCTCCTTGTTTCTTTCTTGTTGATTTTTTCTAAGTGATCCTGGCGATGCCACTGAATTCTGCAATATATGCCCACGTTTCTCACTCCCTGCAGCTCAGGTCCCTCTTCTCTCCCCTTTATCTAACTCGGTCTCGGTCTTGTCTTTCTCCCTCCTCACATTCTTTCTCTCTCTTCTGTCCCTGGATCTTTCTTGTGATACAGACATTTTCCTTTCCTAAGGTTCTTGTAACAAATTACCATATGCTGGTTAGCTTAAAACCAAGGTCAATGTATTCTTCAGCAGTTCTGGAGACCAGAAGTGTGAAATTGAGGTGTCTGTAGGGTCAGTTCCCTCTGCAGGGTCTGGTGGCACATCTGCCCCATGCCTCTCTCCTAGCTTCTGGCGGCTGCCACAGACCCTTGGTGTCCCTCGGCTGGTGGGTGACCTAGTGCAATCCTGCCTCCATGGTGTTTCCCTTATCTTCTGCTCTAGTGGCCTTCCCATCTCTCTGCTTATACCGACACTTGTTATTGGGCCTAGGACTTGCCCTAATCTAGGATGATCTCGTCTTGACATCCTTAACCTGGTTATACACGCAAAGGTCCCTTTTCCAAATCAGATCACATTCCCAGGTGCTGGGCAGACATACCTTTTGGTGGCCACCGTTCAATCCACCACAACAGGAAATCTTTTCTGAGGGCATTTCTTTCCACTTTGTAACTATTCCCTCTCCTTAAGTCCTACCATCCTTTCTGCTGCCCGCTCTCTGTGGCCTAGGGCTTGGACCTCACATGCTTTTCTAGAGCTTCATGGAACACTGCTCTGTGAGGTATACAGTCTAGAAATTTCTATGGTCAAATCCATTTAGGAGATGCTGCATTCTGTATCTTTCTGTAGGAAATTCATAACACATATTACCATACCAAGGGGCTGAGAAAGCCTTCTGTTTATTATTTGCTAACCCACGAAGGCCCTCTGGCATGACGCCTGGTAGAATCTTGTGAAACCGCCTTTGTAGGGCACATGTTGGCACCACGATGAGACAGTTCCCTTTCCCTCAACAGCAGTGCTCTTGGGTAACTTTTCTTTTTAAAAATCAAATTTTTTCATATCTCTGAGCAGGTCTGTTTTTATTTCACTCCTTACTCTTTAATAAAAATTATTATAGTGTCCTTTAGATTTCTACCCCATGTTTATGTACGTCATTGCGAAAGGGACTCTGTAATAAATGGGACCAACAGTCACCTCACAGGGTGATCGGACGTAAATTCTACCTGGGCAGCTCGTGGTGGGTGGTCACACCCCCGGCCTGTAACTTCCCCAGTAAAAGATTCACCTTTGCCCGAAGTGAGTGCTGCCCACTGATCTTATGTGTCTCAAATTCTCCACAGCTTGGACATTCTCACCTTGACGTGTAAGTGACAGTTAAATCCACATTTCTAGGTTTGACCCACACCCGCTTAAATGTTCTACATTTCCCCTCCAGTATTCACCAAGAACGAGCCATTCCTTTTTTTCCCAGGCTTTTACATAGATGTTTAAGTTCTTCTTTTCTATTAATTTTCAAAATAACAGCCTTGAAGTACTTAAGAAGAATTTTTACTTCAAATTTTCTATTCAAAAGAACATAGCTGGCCTAGAACTTTCAATATCTGTATGTGAACCCATGAATCTTAAAAGGTTTTAGGAAATGGCATCTAGAAGAAACCATACCTTACTGTTTAAGCTTCAGAAAGAAAATGTACAATGGCTGAGTATTTAGACACACAGTTCCGGCACTGAGGCCACTGTAATTCATGGGATTTTCTGCATGTTTTGAGTTGGTGTTGGAATTTTAAAAGGTAGAAGTTGCCAGTAACCCTGATATTTCAGAGCCTCATTCATTTTTATAAATTCCATGTTTTATGGTTAGTTTTCCATGTTAGTATGATAATTTTTCTTTCCACGGGGTCAAAGCAAAGGTCCTTTTAAAATACCTCTAAAATAAAATTTAAAACAAACCTTTAAAAAGTAAAAACTTTTTTTTTTTGAAAAGGAGTATGCCTAAAATACAGTGCTGTTTAGGACTCTATGACACCCCAAAACTGGGTGGTGGCTGAGACTTTATTCTCCAGAGAGAATAAAAAAACCTTTAACCTGCACGGGAGTCGGAGGGTCACGTGACCCTGGGAGCCTCAGAGTTTCCGTTATGACAGATGGTGCGTTTGGTTTCCCCCGCATGGACCTTGGCTCCCTGTTTTCCGTCGTACCTGGGCCCATCCGGCGCGCTGGGGGCCCGGCCGAGAGCAGTGCTTCAAACGGCTTTCCAGACTCCTCCCGAAGGCCTGGGTGCTCGCTGACAGCTGCTGTTCTTGTTTAAGGACGTTGCCAGGAACGCAGTCACGCACTTGGCCACTGGCTTGGGTTTGCGTGCACCCTCATGCCTTATGGTTTCAGGGGTGCGGAGAGAAGCCTGCCTATCCCAAGGTAAAACAAATGAAGGGGAAGAGAAAAATATGGCACACAGAAATCTGCCGACATTTTTGATGTATCCGAGAAAAGTGAGAATTTTTAGAAATGTGGTTTAATAAAGTAAATCTATCAAAATGGCATTTGGCAGTGATAAAGCTCAAATTCGAATTTAACTCCCCCCTTCTCTCCCGTGATTGTGTTATTGCAGAAATTGACGGAAAGAAGGGTGACCTGATTCCTTGGAGATAGAAACGTTTTCGTTATAAACACATTGTGGGTAGAACAGAGTCAATTGTCCTTGATTCATGCTCCCGAGGTCTGGCAAACTTACTGGACTGGCTCTGAACTTTTATAACAACTGAGAGACAATTCTCTGTGGGTCTGTCTCCTGTCTGCAGGTCTTGTGAGCAGGGGCATGACTTGCTCCTTACTGGGCTTTTCAAGGATATTTGATAGAGAATAGCGTTGGGGGGTAAAGATTATGTCTTCCTTTCTAACAGACAGCAGATGTCCCTACTTTTTAGTTTGATAAAAGCAATGTCTGTTTCCAGAGAAAAGATCAGACAGGTTTCTTACTGCCTGCTATAAAGGGTTTGGGTTCCCTATGCTCACGGTTGCTCAGCTATGACACTGACCCACTGGGTGGGCAGCATCTCCAGCTCACTCTGCACCACACTCATGGGGTGGGGGCCAAGAAGGACAGACACGATCATAGACTCAGTTTTCCACAAGAAAAAAATGTCGTATCTCTGACCCAGGGTATTTTCTTAGATCTATTAAGTGTTAAAATCTTTACACTAACTGTCAAAGAAAACTTCACTTCCCCTATTTCTGAGGTTTTAGGGGGCTGTTCATAATTTCCCTCTTTACTTTTCATAGTAAAATTAATAGGATTTGTAATAGAAAAACACTGATGTTATGCCTGGTCCCTTTTACTAGTAAGGATTGGGTATTTAAGCCGTGATCACAAATCAAACCCCTGTCTCTGTGGAGGAACACAACCAAGATTTATTCTAGCTCATGCAACACTCAATAAGAACTGAATGGCCCTCTAGGGCACCTAACCCTTCATCGTCCACATAGCGATGAATCCAGGCTATTCCCAGTAGGGGTCTAACCCTCTGATTCTGCATACTCCTGATGCCAAAAGAGGGGGTCACAGTGTGTGGGGAACTCCCACCCATCTGCCCTTGTGTGTGTTGGCTCTTGTCCCTTCCTGTTGCTTGACTAACTGGTCATGTGGCCCCTGGATGCAAGATGGGTGAGACCTGTAGGGGGACCCATGGATGCTCAGTGAACAGTAATATCTCTGTCACTTTCATTGATATCTTTGCAAATATTTTTAAATAGTAAGGTGACTTGCCCACTTATTTTTGTGCTGAAATAATATTAAAAATGATTATAGTTTCATACCAAATTTCAGTAAGTGCTATATGTGAGTCCCTACTTCCTTTGAGAACAAGTGTCTTTGCTGTTTTTGTATGACTGTTTTCCCAGATAAAGCTCAACACCCTTTTCAAGCATTAAAATTCTATAAAATTTTTTACCTATCTTATTGGAAAAAATTAAAACTGTAAAGCAACTTGAAAAGAACTGATGTTTTTGAAATGTTAGACTTTCAATGCAGAAATAAGCTTATATTCGAATTCCTGTAGCAAGAATGATTTATAATTTCCTTCATAAGATTCAAATGCCTTTCTAAAATATTTACAGTCACTTTAGGTTTTTAATTATTTCTTGTGAGTGACACTTCTTTCATCCTATTACCTTGTACCTTTGATTATGACAACTAAAATGGTTTTTTTTTTTAAAAAGATTGATGAGCTCATCAATACATTCCCAGCCTCCTGGTTAGATCCAGGTGTTGGGAAGCAACCCAAGCCTCGGGTTTGCTGTCCAAAAAGAATCAGGAACCTCAGTGTGACTCTTTTTTTCCCCTTTGGACGACCTCTCTTAGTTCACGAAGCTGGTCTCCTGTGGGCCTGAGAATGTGTTTTGAGGTGGGATGTGATTGCATGAGTGAGAGACACGATCCGAGCGATGAAGGGATAGTGTGACCTAAATGCCTGGAATGTGGTCGGTGGTCCTTGGTTTTCTCATTGCCATGAAACATAGCTAAAGTGAACGTTACAAATTAACTGCACCTCCACCCTTGGCTACATACAAATAAAATAATTTCAAGCAAACAAACAAACAAAAAAAAATGAGAGAAAAATCTCATCCTCAAGTATGTTCACATTTTCCAGTAGATTTAAAAATGGCAACTAAAGGTATTCTTTTGTAATTATTTATGTATTTTATGCTGGAAATATCAAGGAAAACAAAATTTTTGGAAAATAAAAAATACAGAAGCATACTTTTTATCATGGCTATAGACAGAACTCTAAGAATATAACATTCATTTAGCCTTCTCCCATTATTTTTTGACCTGTAATTGTAGCAGGGACAGTGGTGGAGAGGGGTGAAAAGGCAAACACTAGTTGATAAGCAAGGTTTCGAGGTGATTCTTCAACAAGGTGTCATAGATCAAGTCAGAAATCAATCAATCAATACACCACTGGTTTTATTACAGCTGATGTTTGAACTAGTAGATTTTAATTAAGTCACATTATGATCAAGTTATTCTGCTGAGTACTGTGGCAGATAAAAGAGATGTTACAATGCAGTCAATGGAAGAAGATCAAAATCTACAACAGATACTCATATGAATTATTGAATAAAGATATGCTTGTAAGTTGTGCTCAATTACAGGTGTACAGGAGTTATTTCAAAATAGCACCTTAGTAACGGACAAATAAGCAGTAAAAATAGAAAGTGCTTAAGAAGAGGTGTAAGGAAGGAAGACACCACTGCCTTCTTGAAGGAGTTACGGTAATTCTAACAGGAGCCAGCATTATTCAATACTTGCCATGTACCAGGCAACGTTCTAAGAACTTTGTACATAGGAACTCGTTTTATCCATATGATAACTCCTGGAGGTAGAAGCAATTATTATTATTATTCCATTTTGCCCATGAGGAAATTGGGGCCAGAAAGGTTGAGTAGCTTGCCTAAGGTAGTGGAGAAGACAGAATTTGAACTTTGCTGTCCAGCTGCAGAGGCCACACCCTTCCTTATTGCCTGTGACCCTGTATGAGGGATTTTGGTTGCTGAGTCTTCAATTTGTGTGACCTGAAAACATGCGAGCTTGCTTGCTTCTAAAATGACTATGCATATGAAATATACACACAATCTACATTGGTTTTAAATATACATTTCTTTTAAAATTGACGGCCAGCCAGCATTGTTTGATCATTTATGTCCGTGGCTCCTTCCTCTTCCATTTACTTTGGTTAAAAGCTGTTGGTGGGGAAAAATGCTTGTATGATCTCTGGGGTGGATGGTGAGACCTTAGGAACATCACAGTAACAAAAGATAATCATTGAATTGTTAAACTTAAGACAAGAAAGAACATTCTTGCTTTTCCTGAGATGGAGGGGGAAGTAAATGAAGAGGAAAAGAAGGCCGGTGAGAAGCAAGAGGAGTGAGGGGCTGGGAGACAAGGGCCACGCTAGAGAAGGCACCAAGAAAGGACCCCAACGCCGTGTTGTCAGGGGAATTTTGAGGGGAAAAAGTATCTGGGAGATAAATTTAAAGACTTGAGCCATCCCACTCTCCTCTAGTCTTTGGAAATCTTTAATAAAATCTCTATTGCTCATAACGATCAGTTTGAATTTTTTTCAAAGGCAATATTTGTCTTCGCTATTAGAAATGAGCAGAAGGCATGAGTTCACAATTCAGCAGACACAGAGAACCCTGAGACCGCACATGTGAGAGTAGAAGGTGAAGGCATGAAGGGACCATGGGGACATTTAGCGCTTTCGCAAACTGGGGCTTGTGAGTTTAAGTCTCATTGAGGCCTGGTGGGGCAGGAAACTCCCCGTAACGTCAACTCACATGAGCTACCATCGCCTTCAGTTGGTTAATGATTTTCTTTTCAGTCCCGCTCTGCTTGCTAATAGTGTAATTTTCTCCACAGGCCTCTTCAAGCGGCCGTGCCTTCAGCGACCTTGCTGCCACCTGAGGCCGTCAAACGAGGCCTCTCACAGGCTGCTTGGAGTCACGAAGGGTCTTTTCAAGGGCTGTTGGCATCTCTCTTCCTTTTAAATCATGTATCTTCCTCTTCTTTTTAAAAATATTTTATTGTTGTTCTATTACCGTTGTCCCAATTTTTCCCCCTGTTGCTCTCTGCCACCCTGCCAGCCTCCGCTCCCACCGTCAGTCCCCACCCTGTTGCCCATGTCCGTGGGTCATCCATATGTGCTCCTTGGCTTGGCCCTTCCCCTTCCTTCCCCCTTTATCACCTTCCCCCCTCCCCTCAGGTCACTGTCAGTCTGTTCCTGTTTCCATGCCTCTCGTTCTGTTTTGCTCGTTTGTTTGTTTTGGTCACTAGGTCCCTCTCATAGGTGAGACCCTATGATATTTGCCTTTCACCGCCTGGCTGTCTTCTGGGCTCATCTCACCAAGAGAAGGGAGCTCCCAGCAGCCTCCTCTCTTTCTGTCCCGTGTTCAGTGCGGCTGTGCTGGGAGTCGGGGGCTGCCATTCAGGCCCTGACTTCAGTTTCTGCATTTATGAAACCGAGGCAGGGGCTCCCCAACATAGCGCCGGGCAGGGCAGCGCTTCATAAACTGTGAATGGCGATAGAAATGGTAGGTGTTATTTTAGAGAAAAAAGATAGGAGTATTTCAGTCAAAATATTTTCTGGATTGAACAGAATAACCTACCTCTTTCCCCTCTTAGATCTTTTGCCAGTAGCCCTGGCTGGTGTGTCTTGGTTGGTTAGAGCATCCTGCCATAGGCGAAAGGTTGCGGGTTTGATTCCCGATCACGGCATGTACCTGAGCTGTGGATTCCATCCCTAGTCAGGGGAGGCAACCGATCCATGTTTCTCTCTCTCCTTTCCTCTCTTTCTAAAAAACAGTGAAAAAATATCCTTGGGTGAGGATTAAAAAAAACCAAAACAACAACTACCCAACAACCTTTTGCCATTAGAAAATGGCTACTGGGGAAATCTTAATTCCTTGGCAAGGAGCCAAGGGTGCTGCCGTGCACCCTGCCTCGGGAGAAGGGTCTGAATCTTTGCATTTTTACCGAGCTACCCTGCAAAGTGGGGTGACGTGGGTCCTGGGGAAGCATGAGGACACGCAGGGGAAGTTCGGTGACCTCAGTCTGAGTTGCCAGCGTGCAGTCATTCTTGGCTCTTTCCTTATTACTCGCACAATAAGACGTGGACAAAATGTAATTTTATTTAAACGAATGTGAATACATTTATTTGGAAACCTATGTTGTTCCACTCATAGGAACTTACCTGTCAGAAATAGGTATCTTTTTGGAAATGGGATGTTAATAACCATTGCCAGCCATAGAGATCTTAATGCGTGTGATATAATCGATCCGATTTCTGTGTCTGCTCAAGCCTTTGACGTTCACAGAATTTTAATAATTAATCTTCCTTTCCACATCTGGGCATCTTCTGCCGCCTTCAGCTGCTCTGTGATGGCTACTGTAATATAATGTAAGCAAAGTGATTTTCCACCTTTTGGGGAGACTGTCTTGCTGCGAATTTGCCACATGCGCAGGCCACCACGCTTTCTGGTTTTAGACACGAGGGTGAATGTCATCTTCTTCCAAAGGAAACACACAAAAAACTCTCGACTCTTCGTGCCAGTGAAGAGCGGTGATGCGGCAGCTGTGGGCCGTGCAGGGTCGGGTTTGACGAATCAATTTGTTCCCGTCCCGACAGTCGCCTTAGGGGAGGCGTGGTTTCCAGAAGTCCTTCGAGAGTGCCTTCAAAAGTTTTAAACATAAATGAACAAATAAAGATGTCAGACTAAATCTTCAATAGCTGGGGCATGAATAGGATAGAGGCGCCGTGCCGGGTGTGTGGCACCTGGTCTCCTAAGGAGTGAATTTACAGCTGTGGGAAAGGCAGGCTGAAGGGAGAGGCTGGGGTCTGGTGGGACACACGGGGGATTTTAGTCAAGTCCCCTCTCTCCTCTGGTGGTTTCTACCTTGCGGAGATGTGAAACAAGGTTTCTTTTCTCCCAGCATAGAAGGGAGAATATTTAGGCACATGGGTCACGCAACCCATTTATGCTCGAAATATTTTCTAAGAACGAGGTGGAAGTGTCCCGGCATGAAGAGCGCCTGGGAGCGCGCAGGGCCCTCTTCTGAGCGGGCCTGGGACGGCGCCCCGGGGCCGTGCCCGCCCCCACCCGGCCAGGCACGCCCTGTGTTCCGGCACTAATGAGAGCCGGTTGCACGTGTGGGCGGGCCACCGGGGCCGGGGCCCATGACTGCTGTCTGAGTGGAGTTTTCCACGCCATGTTTGCTTTGGCCCCGTCCCCGTGATGTCTTGCCAGGCCTGCAAACTCCCATCAGAAGTCACTCATCCCTGGATGGGAAATGCCCCTCTTGCTGTGGTCAGAGAGCCCTGATCTTTCCCTGTGAACCTGACGGGATGTCTGTCGGCCAAAGCAAATACCAAAAAGCCAGACTTTTCCCTGGGAAGAACGTGTCTGCCGCGGATGGTCCTTGTACTAGTGAAAGTATTTAGGGCTGCGGTGTCGGCCCGGCTCAGCCACTTGAAAAATGAGAAACTCATAAGTGTGGCCCTGAAAGGCCCTCCTCTTAAAAATACTGGAGGCAGTGACACTCCCAGGTCAGCAGCCACAGGAAAACAGAAGGTTCGGTGCAGGGTGTTATCTTAGAAACAGGCCTCCATGCTCAGGCCCACCGCCGTGGCCTTAGCGAAATGTTCTTCCACAAAGCGAGCGTGGGACATGGGCATGCCCCGCTGTGCCCGGGCTTGGACGCCCTCGGCACCGACGGCAGCGCCTGCCTCTCCATCCGCCCTGCCTCGCGCCTGCGAGGGCGGGTTGGTGGGTGCGTTGTCCCCGTGCCCACACCTCCCCTTCTTTGATGCATACAGATATGGGGAGTGAAGTCCACAGATTAGATCTGCAGACATTCCAGCTTCCTGTTGCCTGGCGTCGCACTGGGCCTGTGATGTTATTTCTACAGCAAGTACACAGATCGCACCTATGCGGCTAACCCAGTCCTCCCGCTCACGTGACCACTGCCTGTGTCGGGAAACGGAGCAATGGGCAGTACCCAGGAGCCCGTCTTGTGTCCCTCACAGTCACTATGCACTCCTCCGATCCATAAACCACCTCCATTCCGATTTTTGTTCAAAACTCAATTCAGTTCTCAGCATTTCAGCCGCTGTTTTCCGCTTTCCTCATTGGTCTCTGAATCGTGTCGCTCTCACAGCCCAACAAACACCCCGTCAGGATCTTACTCAGATTATTCTCTCTTCAAACAGATACATTTTTTATTCGCTCCAGTTTTCCTACTTGTTTCAGACTCGCCCCGTGGACGCAGTCCTTGGCCATGCCCACGTCGCCGACGCCGGGGCGGGAAGGCCTGCCGGCGTTTTCAGGGGGAGGAAGGCGCCAGGGTCATTGCATTCCAAATGTCTCCCACGGGCCCTGGCCCGCAGAGGTGCTCAGAGACTTTTCAGTGAATAAGAATATGCAAAGGCAGCACTGAACGAGTTTGTATTCAGGGGACACTTTTTTATCTAATGAGAGAGCTAAGGCTTAGTCAAGAATTCTTTCATGCTTAGTTTAATTGCAACCTGTTTCATCGGATCTTCATAACTTGTCCTCTCTTTTACTTTTTCCCGCCTCTGTAAGACATCCGGGACCCACTCTATAGTTTATCCCTCAGTCTTCTTTTGTCGTAATCGCGTGTTTGACGTTACGAGCTGGGGAGTACACTTGCGATGCTAGCGTAAGGCCGCCCGCGGCAGAGCCGACTGTGTTTCTGCCGCGCTCCACGCTGCCTCCGGCGCTACGGAACACACCGCTGGCAGGCGAACATCCCTTCTGTAAAAGAAAAGGCAGCCACAACGAAAACTCTCTCTTCTAAACGCCGGGGATTCAAGCGATGTGCATGTTCGGTGAATGTTTTCACATCGGATTTTCTGGATGTGTATGTTTTTGGCCTGTAGGCTTTGTGCAGATTTTGAGGGGCAGTGTTTCTGAATGGGCTGCATGCAGAGCACTGCGTCTACAGTAAGTGCCTCGAAACCCCGTCAGCATCATTCATAGTTGCCACCACGGCCTGGTTAGAGGAGGGCAGAAACGTTTTGATAAAACATAAACAGATTGTAAAGATGAGCCGAAGACGTGAATACACCATTGTCCCAAGAAGACATCCAGATGGCCAGATGATAAACAGCTCCACACCACTAAGCCTCTGGGGACTGTGGATCCAAACCACCAAGGGGTATGACCTCACACCTGTCAGAATGGCTGTTACCAAAGAGACAAGAAACAGCAGTGCCGACGAGGATGTGCAGAGTGGAGAACCCCTGCGTGTGGCAGATATGCACAGCCCCCTGTGGAAAACAATGTGGAGGTGCCTCCGAACATTGAAAATAGAACTACCGCATGATCCAGCAAGTCTCCTTCTGAGTATTTGTCTGAAAAAACACAGCAACGCTAACCTGAAAAGATGTGTGCCCCTCCATGTTCGCCGAAGCCTCAGTTACAGTCTCCAGGCTGCGTGGAAGTGCTACCTGCCTTGACTTTGACCCAGCCTAAGGCAGGAGCTAACTCCCTGAGAGTGACGGTCTCTCCCACGCATATGGTTAAGGGGAGGCAGTAAGTTGTTCTCTGCCCCCCAGCCCTTGTGTGTGTGAAGTGTGAGAAGCCCCAGGATGATTTCAGGTCACTTCACACATTTTCAAATACTCTCAGAAACCACTTGCTTTGATTCACTTAAGGATTCCACGAGAAACTAATGAAGGGATGTGACTTTTTCCTGAACTGATATTTTTAAGGTAGATATTTGATTGAGATCATCGTTACAATTTTCTGCTATGTTACCGTTTCTGTGTTAAGAGGTTTTCGCACTTTGTGTTTCTCAATACTCTCAGTGACCCTGTAAAGTGGGTCATTTTTGTGTCCATATTAGAAGTGGGCATATTGATGCTCAGAGATTTAAGAAATTTATCCCAAATCTCAGAAGTGGTAGCAAAGTTGGATTCAAATTAAACTCAGAGTCTGTGCTTTTAGCCAGTCTTCTGCCCTCTCCTCCTAAAATAAATTAACATTAGTTAAAAAAAATAGTTTTCTATTTGAGATAAAAATATATTTTCACTTGAAATTTACACTACAGCTCACTCACACACACACACACACACACACACACACAATATGTGTCATGGCAATGACGTATTTCACAGATCTAGAACAAATATTCCGAAAATTTATATGGAACCAAAAAAGACCCCAAATAGCTTCAGCAATCCTGAGAAAGAAGAACACAGTAGGAGGGATCACAACACCTGATATTAAACTATATTGCAAGGCCACTGTAATCAAAACAGTCTGGCACTGGCATAAGAACAGACACATAGATCAATGGAACAGAACAGAGAGCCCAGAAACAAAGCCACATCTATATGGTCAATTATATTTGACAGAGGAGGCAAGAACATACAGTGGGGTAAGGACAGTCTCTTCAATAAATGGTGTTGGAAAAACTGGACTAATACATGCAAAAAAATGCAAAAAAATGGAACTAGATCACCAACTTACACCATGCACCATCCTAAACTCAAAATGGATGAAAGACTTCAATATAAGTCATGACACCATAAAAATTCCAGAGAAAAACACAGGCAGTAACATTTCAGATATCTTGGGTGGCAATATTTTTGCCGATATATCTCCTAAGGCATGGGAAACAAAGGAAAATAAATAAATAAGTGAGACTACATCAGATTGAAATTCTTCTGCACAGCGAAAGAAACCATTAGAAAATTGAAAAGGGAACCCACTGTATGGAAGAACATATTTGTCAATGATACATCAGACAAGGGTTTGCTCTCCAAAATATAAAAAGAACTCATATGACTCAGCACCAGGAAGACAAAGAATCCAATTTAAAAAATGGGCAGAGACCTGAACAGATACTTCTCCAGGGAGGACATCCGGAGGGCCCAGAGACACATGGAAAGACGCTCAGCATCACTAGCCCCCAGAGAGGCAAACTGAAAGCACAATGAGATGCCACCTACACCTGCCAAAATGGCTAATGTTAGTAAATGAACAAACAACAAGTGCTGGCAAGGACTCGAAGAAAAGGGAACCCTCGTGCACTGTGGGTGGGGAAGCAGGCCAGTGCAGCCACGCTGGAAAACAGTATGGAGTTTCCTCAGAAAATTAAAAAGGGAACTGCCTTTTGGCCCAGTGATTTCATTTCTGGGAATATACTTAAGAATCCTGAAATGCCGATTGAAAAGAATATATTCACCCCTGTGTCCACAGCAGCATTATTTACAACAGCCAAGATTTGGAAGCAGCCCAAGTGCCCCTCAGTAGGTGAGTGGATAAAAAAAGCTGCAGGACATTCACACAATGGAATACCATGCGGCAGTGAAAAAGAAGGAAATTCTTACTTTTCGGGACAGCACGGATGGAACTGGAGAGTATCGTGCTAAGTGAAATAAACCAGGAAATGAAAGACAAATACCATATCATCTCACTTACAACTAGAATCCAAGGCATAAAATAAAGTAAGGAAAAAAATAGACTCAGAGGCACAAGAACAAGGAACAGATTGAGAGCTGTAAGAGGAGAGAGGGGAAGGCAGGACTGGTTGAAAGAAGGTGAAGGGATTAGACAAAGAACATATATGCATCACCCATGGACATGAACAACGGTGTGGGGATTGACTGTGGAAAGGGGTCCGTGGGGGAGGAGGACAAAGAGGGAAAATTGGAATAACTGTAATAGCATAAACAACTAAAAACTTTAAAAAAAACAAAAAACTGTGGATGGCTTCTGAATTATTGTCAAAACTGCTTTTAAGGCCAGGTTTCTAAGTTCCAGAGATGAAAACTTTCAGATCTCCAGTTATTACCCAAGGATGTTTCGGCTTTATGAACACGTACAGTACAGAAGCTTTCTGCAAGTCCAGCAGAAATCAGCTTTATGGGAATAGACTGGTTAGAAAAATTAATGGACAGTATAAAGCCACAGCAGGCTCCTTGGACTACTGGCAGATTCGAAAATGAACAGGCATTTGCATGAACAGTAGTTTGCTTGTTATACTTCGCTCTCTTCTCTGGTTACATCGTATGATGTCACCCGATGAATCAGAAACTGGATCTGCGTGGGGAGGCATGGATGACCGCCATCCCCCACTCGTCCCCGCTTCTGCAGACGAGGTCCTCCTGCTGCCCTGGAACCATCTTGGAAGCCAACCAGAACTCCAAGTCCCTTAGGGAAGTGTGCTGAAGTGCTCACAGGCAGAGCCCCAGCGTCGATCTGATGCCTGTTCCAGACCGTTTGCATCTGACCTCCAAGTGACCTTCTGGATGGAAGCCTTGGTCGCACACAGCCCTGCTTGCTATGCTCACTTCCAACAGGCACCATTGCTCCACGACGTTAGCTCTCCAGGGTCTCAGTCCCTTGGCTTCTGCTGTCTCCGAGCCCCCGCTCCCCAACGACTGGCCTTCACCCCTGCTGTCTGTTTCATACAGGCTCGTCTTGGTGAAGCAGACCCATCTGGTTGGTGGGATTTACCTGTGAATGAGAGATGGGACCAACATGTCCTCTCTCCCTGTCGTTACAATGCAGGGTAGCTTTAACATGTTTAGTTTCATTCGATAGAGCAGTTTTGGATTTAGGTATAAAGTCATTTTCTCTTAGTATTCTTTTCAGAGCAGTACCATCAGAATCACCCAAAGTACTTGTTGCAAAAAGGCAGAATCTTAGGCTCCACTAGACAGTCACAGGCTCAGTGGGTTTGCTGGTGCAGCTCCAGAGCCTCTAGTTGACGTGTGTTGCCCAGGTGACTTGATGCACCCTGGAGTTTGTCAACTGCTACCTTAGAGGAAGGAGCTCCTGTGTGAGGTTGTGTGGCACAAGATGTTAAAATCAGCCTTCTTCCTTCTTATTTTCTATGGATTACTTCACTTTTTCCTCACGTTTGTCTTCTCCCTCCCCAAATATAACAGAAGCTTTTGGAAAAATAGGCGATTCATAGGGAATTCTCTCAAATTCTATTCCGCAGGTATCTTCTGATGCTCCATACATATTATCTCTGGATGGGAGAACACATCGCGTCACTGGGGCCCTTAAATGACTTCAGATTTGGAGCACTGCCAGGTTTATCCTGGCCCAGAGGATCTCTTGTTTTAGTTTTTCTGATATTGCCATTTCCTTTCTCTTGGAAAGATACTGGAAAAAAGGAAATGTTACACTTCTGGGTTGCTTTCATACTTGCCCAGTTACAGGGTACATGAAAACATAAGGTTCTAAAAATATGTAATATGACAAAATATAACAGATATAAAATAATTAAAATAATACCTTTATATTAAACACTATTGGCTTTGGTGCAGCGCCCCGTTCTTGGATCACAGCGTTTGACGTCAGGGCACCTCATTTAGATTCTCGCCATTTGAGGTTCCGCGGTGAGACAGAGGGGAGAAGACACCTCTCTGTTAAGCTGCATCAGGGCTACCTGGAAAAGAAAAAAAGGGTTCAGGGCGGCACCGGCACCTTTTTGCAAAGCTGGGTAATGACACTGACGCGCCGGCATCTAAGTCCAGGTCAAACGGGAGCAACTGTTGGAGCATTGGCTGCGTATGACGTAACACTGGAGCTGTTTCCATGAGATCATCATCCTAAATATTGGCTTAGACAATCAATATATTGATTTCTCAGGCTGTGGTCGTTGGCTCAGAGTGTGCATATAATCAAAGCTGATAGCATCCGAGGGGCTCTCCGCGTTCTCGGGACCCTGTCGGGAAAGGGGCTTGCTTTCTCCGCTGTGCCTGGGAGGGTGTGAGGCGATGGCTGCTGTAGCTACGCTGTCTCCAAAAGGTGAGGGTAACGCAGCCAACGCATTGAAGGGGGACAAAAGAGGAGGAGAAAGGAACCATTTTTAGTGACATCGTTTAAATTCCCCGCATCAAAAATCACTTGGGGGGATGCACATGCATGGCGTCCTCCGTTAGGCGAACACATTCCCCTCGTGGGCGAAGCCGGGGGTGCGCGTGTGTGCTTTCCTCACCGGCAGACGAGAGTCCTGGCCCATTTCCCTTCTTCCCATGCTCATCGCGCCGCCTTATTGTCGCTTCGGCATGACCTGCTTCCTTGATAGACTGTAACCCGGATGAAGGCGGGGCCATGCTTCACGGGCCCACTGTTGTGTCTTCAGCACCGACCAGAATTTTAACACAGCGTAGGTGTGTAATAAACACTTTGAAGGTAAATATACAATTTATTCATCTTCTTGATAAATCTAACATTATAGCATTTTTGTGTTATAAACAATTTCTTCCTCTATATTCTTTAGAGAAACTGAAAACCCTCCTTTACCCCAGATCCAATATCCTTACTTCCTGTGCTGGCCTTGATGCAACACCTGGCCATCCACATAATTTACCCCTTTACTATTGTGTTGCATTAAGATAAATCAAAACAACGCCTTTTTATTGGTGATGTTTTTAACATTTCCTCTCACTCTTTTATGCCATTTCCTTTTCTGTATTTACATAACAGTGTTATACTTCAATAGCAACTCATTTGACAGCAATGAGACACGAAAAAGAATTTAAAAAATCTAAAATGGAAAGGAAGAAGTAAGACTGTCATTATTTGCAGGTGACGTGATAGTTTATAGAGAGCCCTAAAGACTCCACCAAAAAAATGACTAGAACTAAAAAATGAATTAAGTAAAGTAACAGGATACAAGGTAAATATTCAGACATCAGTTGTATTTTTATACACCAATAATATACTATTAGAAAAAGAGACTAAGAAAACAATCCCATTTACAATTGCATAAAAAAATTACCCAGGAAGAAATTTAACCAAGGAGGTAAAAAAGCTGTACTCAGAAAGTTGTAAGACACTAAGGACAGAAATTGAAGCAGATACAGATAAATGGAAGCATATACCATGTTCATGGATGGGAAGAATTAACATTATTAAAATGTTCATACTACCCAAAACAATCTATAGATTCAATGCAATTTCTATATAAAGATACCAATGGCATATTTCACACACAGAACTATAACTAATAATCCCAAAATTAATACAGAACCACAAAAACCCGGAATAGTCACAGCAATCTTGAGAAAGAAGAACAAAGTCAGAGGTTATTACAATACCTAATATCAAACTATACTGTAGGCTATACTAATCAAACAGCACGGCACTAGCATAAAAACAGACATAGATCAATGGAACACGAAAGAGCCCAGCAATGAGCCGATGCCCGTGGCCAATTAGTATTTGTCAAAGGAGGCAGGAGCCAGCACCAGGGTGAAGACAGTCTGGTCAATAAATGGTGCTGAGAATATTGGGCAGGCACATGCAAAAATCGAAACGGGATCGCCTTCTTAACCATGCACGGGGATACACTCAAGACGGATTGAAGACAAATGTAAGACTCAACATAATAAATTTCCTAGAAGGAAACAGAGGCGGTAAATTCTCTGACATTTCCCTTAGCAAAATTTTTTTCTGATATATTGCCTCTTTCAAGGGAAACCAAAACAAACAAACAAGCAAACAAACACAAAATGGGGCTACATCATACTGAAAAGTTCTCGCACAGCAAAGGAAACCATCAGCGAAACAATAAAAGAGCCCACTGAATGGGAGAAAACATTTGCCAATGATACACCCAGAAAGGGGTTAATATTCAAAAGGTATAAAGAATTCATACAACTCAACACCAAAAAAAAAAAAAAAAACCCTACAAACAATCCAATTAAAAAATAGGCAGAGACCTGTGGGGTGGTCCTCCGAAGGTGGCTGTTAGACATGAGAAAGGTTGCTCAACATCACTAGTCATTATAGAAATGCAAATTAAACCGCAATGAGGTGTCACCTCACACCTGCCACAATAACTGTCACTAGTCAGTCAATAAACAAGTGCTGGTGAGCATGAGAGAAAAGCGAACCCTTGTGCACCGTGGGTGGGGCCGCAGTTGGGTGCAGCCACTGTGGAGAGCAGTGTGGAAGCTCCTCAAAAAATTTAAAAGTGAAAGTGCTCATGACCCAGCAATTCTACTCCTGTGGGTGTATCCGAAGGAACGCGAATCACTAATTTGAAAGGACATATGCACCCCTACATTTACTGCAGTGTTATTGACAACAGTCAAGGCATGAAAGCAACACAAGTGCCAACGATTGATGAGTGGGTAAAGAGCAGTGGTGCACACATGCAATGGAACACCGCTTGGCCAGAAGAAGAATGAAATGTTACCGTCTGTGACAGCATGGGTGGACATAGAGAGTATTATGCTAAGTGACATAAATCAGTCAGAGAAGGACAAATACCATGCAATTTCATTTAAATGTGGAATCTAAGAAACAAAATCAATGAACATCTGGTTATGAGCCTCCTGGTTGGCCTGACAATTACACTCCCCAGAGTGCGTGACACAGAATCAAAAGATTGCTACAGTTTCATGAAAATACCCTTCAGTTCAGTTTGTCCTGAAATGGTCATCATTAAGCAGAAGTCTGATTATGAATCAGACTTCCCAAGTGTCTTCATTCTAGAAATTTTGATTACCTGACGGACACACATGGCTCGTCCGATGGCTGTGACATGATTGCAAACCATTGGCCTCCTTCCTATTCCTTCAGCTATCATGAGCCTATTCCATAGAGTCTGGCTCCCTTTCATTGGAATTTGATTTCTGGACCCATGTAGCCTTGGAACCTAGAAAAGATGCCCAGTCTAGGGGACCACGTCAGCTTTCCACAAAACGCCACTAACTCAGCCGCCTTCGAGATGACCAGTGGTACACTGGGACACATCACTGAAACCCTGCCATGAGAGAGGCGTGCCAATCCACCATAAAAGCCACCCCTTTCAACGTGGAGTGTTTTGTGATTGGATGGAGCTATAATCTGATGCTTTCCTGTGGGACCCTTGGGCGCCCTGTTCCCTGCCGTTCGGTGACCTCAGAGCTGCGTGGCTGCTGGCTTCCAGAAAGACAAAATAACCAGTTGCCTTTCAAAACCATTAGAATTCTAAGCCCGCAGGGTACACGCTGATTCAGCTTTTCTGTTGGGCGTATTAGGAACCAAGGGTTAGGATGAGCTGTTCAGACCTTTAGTCCACAAACAGGTACCTCTGTAGATATTGAGGAAATTAATTAAAGTGTCCTTAGGACTAGTTAAAACATGCCCTTTGGAAAAAAGTCCACAACAGCTTATTTTTCTTTATGAACAAACCAACATGTGACTGCCAGAAACTGATGCATGTTGATTCTATCCAAAATTTTTAGTGAGTCAGTCAGTGTTGGAATTCTTGCCAGTTGGTTTTTTGTATTTTTTGGAAAGCTCTTTATGCATTACTGAGTGCTCTGATGGGAGTAATATATCTTATTTAATGTTTCATCTCCCACTGAAAAATCAAACAAATATTTATATGGTTTTACCTAAACTTGACTTCCCACGAGTGAATCAGGAATATAACATCTTTTGTTGGTGAATATTGACCTTTTCGTTCTATCAATACCACTCTGTTTTTTGTCTTTAATGTTTCTTAGCTATCCAAAATGTCCTTTTAAGGAAAAATTCATAACATTGAAAATACAAATAGAAATTTTTGTCTAATTTGTTTGACTTTAAGTAAAAACCTCAAGCTCTTCGGTGGTCTGTTAGCAGCCTTTTGTGGTAATAATCTCATCATAAAAACTTCCCCCAAATACAGCATCTCAATTTTTTTCCTACATTGTTATTTTTTTCTCTTAATGGAAGATGAAACTTTATTCTTTAGTATGTGGTATAATTATTTCTCTATTTTGGCATTACTTAACACATATTTGTAGGATAGGGGAGAGAGGGAAACATTGCTTTGTTGTTCCACTTATTTTTGCATTCATCGGTTGCTTCTTGCATGTTCCCTGACTGGGAATCAAACCTGCAACCTTCGTGTATCAGGACAACACTCTAACCAACTGAGCTTCCCAACCAGGGCCTTAACTTCCATAAATTTTAATGTTATGTTTCCATTTTCATTTAGGTCAAAATAATTTAAATTTATCTGATGATTCCTCCTTTGACCCATATGTTTTTTGGGAGTGTGTTGTTTGATCTGCATGTATTGTGGGCTTTTTAACTCTTCTTTTTGTTATTGATTGCTAGTTTATTGATAATAACATTGTAGCCTGTGAGTACGTAGTGTATAATTCTACCTTTTAAAATTCGTTAAGGTTGGTTTATGGCTCGGAAGGTGGTCTGTCTCGACTGTTCTGTGTACAATCGAGAAGAATGTGTGTTCTGCTGTTGTTCTGATGGCTGATGGTGGTGTTGTGCGTAACTGGCCCTTACCCATTTTCTGCCTGTTGTTATCTGTTCATTTCTAACAGAGGGATTTGAAATCTACAACATTCACCCATCAGCTTTTCAGCTCCAAACCTATGTCTATTACTTATTTGCTCTTTTCTTCTCTTCTCTTCTTTTGTTGTTGTTTTCACCTTGTGGTCTTATTCTTTTTTAGAATTTCTTAATTCTCTGTTTAGTGTGATTTTGGTATGCATGTTTAATCTACCACGGACTTTTTTTTTTAACTTCCTCTATAAGGTTTTGGACTCAGGGTACATTCCATCTTTTAGTCCTATAGTTTTTACATATGCAGCCTAAAATTAGTATGACTTCTCTTTCACACGTATACTATGTCGATGTGTGTTTGTTGGTGTGAAAGCTTTTCCAACCTACTTATTTCCATTAATACTAGAGAAAAATGCTCTTGATACATATTTGCCATCAAGGCAAAAACTGTTAACATCATAAGGATTTGACTGCTTGGTCAGTGGACTAGGTAGCACCTAGTTCTCAGTGGGAGCTTAATAGCAATTAAATGATAATAGTTGGATTTTTTTAAACTACAGATTTAGCTGAAGGACATGTTACAAGACTGCCTTCGAGCATAAAAGGAGTCAACTCTTATTTGTTAGGGTTAATAAAATGTATACTTGGGAAACTCCACTGTCCTCGCCAAAGGAAATCAACGGAATATATTGTATATTACGCCGCTCTAAAAGATTGCATATCTGAGAGCTCCAGAGATCAGTTTTGGCATCTCCCACCAGGGATTCAGCACAGAAGAAGGTTTTCTAGGTCTGCATTACTTGTTTTTATTGTTCTTCTGTGTTTCCCATACAAGTCTACTGGACTGCAGAGAGCGAGCTTAAAAAAGCAGCCAGCACAGCGAACCGACACAGGCTGCCCGGTTCATTCCAATTCGCTTTCACGGTTGGAGGACCAGGTTTTTACACGAAGAATGTGTCCAGTTCAAAATACGTTAACTTTGGGTCAGCGAATTTGCTTTTTCTTGTATCCCATTAAGCAAAGCTACTGATGATAGGAATTTTGTCTTACTGCTGAAATCTGCCCCTGCCGTAGGTGCTGGTGAGTGAGAGCAAATGAGGCTTGAGCATCATTAGATTTACTTATTAGGACGTCTTCATGTTTGAAACGCAACCTGGTCAAAGGATGAAAGACGGAGAAGGCGTAGGAATGGTAGAAAAAGATACTCTTTGAATGGCAATGGGCAACATTCCGTCTGCGGTGGCTGTTCTTCGGGAGAGGTGCCCTCCCACCGTTATGTGCTTATACCTGGCTGGGCACTGTACTCATTGCCACAGACTTTGGTGCCCAGAGCAAGACAGAGATAGTCACATTGTTGGCAGGTTCTTAACTGAGCCCTGAGAGACTTAAGTTCACGAGTATTGAACCACTTGATAGTGTATAGATATTGTGCATTTAGCCTCTTGGCCGTCTTGACAGTGGAGTCCAATCCTGGATGTAAACTAAGCAAAAAGAACCACTAAGAAGTCAAAATTTTTCTTCAGAAGTCCCAACACTAAGCCTTACCTTTTTATTTTAAAGGCTGCCTTTCAGGGATTACATCGTTGAAATATGGAGAAAATACAAAGGCTTGACTATATTTAGGGCACTGTTACTTAAGACCATGAAACACTGGAAGCAGTGAAAGAACTCAACAGTAGAGCAATACTTAAGTGAACTATATTTATCTCTTCAAGAATATATAATGACAAAAATGATGATTATGGACATTGTGGGATAACTGCAGTAAAGTGTTAACAAAGAAAAATGGACAGTATAAAATGTTGTAATGTTTTATTTACTTTTTACTTTTATTATCACTTTTTATAATTTTTAAATTCAATATTTTGGGGAGACATCGGTTAAATAGATCATATAGGCTTCAAGGGCACATTTCTATGATACATGACCCATGTATTGCATCCCGTGCCCACCGCCCAAAGTCAAATCACCTTCCGTTGCCAAACGTTTGACTCCATTTACCCTTTTGTACCCTCTCGCCCCCCCTGCTCTGGTCACCACCACACTGTTGTCCGTGCCTATGAGTTTTTGTTTATTTGTTTTGTTTGATCATTTGCTGCTTTCAGTGTTATATCCCACATGTGAGTAAAATCATATGACTTACTTTGCTTAGCATGACACTGTCAAAGTCCATCCATGTTGTCGCAAATAGGCTTACGGCTGAGTCGCACTCCACTGAATCTGTGCAAGGCATCTTTATCCAATCATCTATCAAAGGACACTCCTGTGGTCTCCACGTCTCAGCCACCGTGGATAATGCTGCAGTGAACGTAGGGGTGCAGATATCTTTGCAAATAAATGTTTTCAAATTTTTGGAGCAGATATCCAGGAGAGGGATCACTGGGTGACATGGTAACTCTTCTTAATTTTTTGAGAAGCCTCCCCAGTTTTCCATGTGTCTGTACCAGTCTGCATTCCCACCAGCAGGAATGAGGGCTCCCTCTTCCTCCACCACCGCTCCAGCACTTGTGACTGTCACGTTGGTAACGGCCATTCTCACAGGTGTGAGGTGGAAGCTCACTGTGGTTCTGACTTGCATTTCCCTAACAGCTGGTGAGGCTGAGCATCTTTTCGCGTATCTGCTGGCCATTTGTAGGTCTTCTTTGGAGAAGTGCCCATTCAGGCCCTCTGCCCATTTTCTGCTCGTTTTAAAAAATTGGATTGTTTGTTTGTTTGGTGTTGAGTTGTATGAGTTCTTTGTTTTGTATATTAACCCCTTGTCAGAGCTGTTATTTGCAAATATCTTCTCCCATTTGGTTGGTTGCCTTTTTGTTTTGTTGCCCATTTTCTTTTGCTGTGCAGAAGGTTTTCAGTTTGATACAGTCCCATTTGTTTACTTTTGTCCTTATGTCACTTGCTTTTTGGGTCAGTACATAAAGTCTTCTGTAAGACCAAGGTCCATAAGTTCAGTACCTATGCTGTTTTCAATGAAATTTATTGTTTCAGGTCTTATATTTTGGACTCAGATCCATTTGAGTTGATTTTGTCCGTGGGGCCAAACTTTAGTCTAGTTTCGTTCTTTTGCAGGTGGCTTTCCAATTTCCCCAGTTAAGTTAACACGTATACATATTAAAAAAGACCTGAAGGACTTACGTGAAAGAGACCTCAGGCCGACTTTGATATATGTATGCCACCGTCTCACTGTTTCGCTCGGACTGCACCGTTGCTCTGGAAACTTCCCTACTGATCAGGCCGCGCTGGGTGGGGCGCCGCGGCATGTGGGTGGCGTGTGCCTGCCAGCACCCCAGCAATGCCACCAGTGCTTTCGGTATAAACGCTTCTTGAAACAGATCTGTTAGAGTCTGCCTTAAGTGGTCTACAGTCTTGCTCTTTGACTGGAAATGTATGGGAACTTCCACCAGTTTTACAAATTGTCCCATTCCACCACAGGACTAATTCTCAACCAAGTCTTCCAATTTGACTTCGATGAAGACTGCAAAGGAAGGGAGCCCCCACAGCTGAGAAGGAGGACAAGGAAAATATTCAGTTATTATACTTCAGGGTCCCCACTTCATTGAGGAACATGAAGTTTTTAGCTTTTCAGAGAGCAAACTCCATGCCAAGGGCTAGGGAAGCCTAGTTAATCTGAGCTCAGATGAAGTTTTGCTAGATAAACCCTTACGTCCCTAGAACACCTTCCCTGGAGTCAGGGCTCCTTGGTAAAACACGCTACAGGGAAAGTGATACATGTCGTGTAAAGCTATAAATACATAATTATTGCTGTTGGTGCTATTATTATTAGGAAGAGTGGAGTCACGAATGAGAATGATCTGAGTTTTCATTACAAGTAGACAGGGAATAAAACCTTAGGAGGGATTCAAAAGACAACAGCACATCCCTGGCACGGAGAGATTCCCCCGCAGCCTCCTGGAGATACAGCTGACACATAACGCTCTGTAAGGTTAAGGTGTATGAAGTGTTAGTTTGATGTGGTGCACTTACATAAATGATTAACACCCTCGTGTTAATGAATCTCCAGTCAGGTCACATAATGATCTTTTTTTTTTAATGGTGAGAAGATTTAAGATCTTCTCTGGCACGGATTTCCGAAACCATCATTTCCTCATGACGCCATTCTTGTCATACTTTTTCTTTGGCTCGGAATTGTCCTGGAATACTGTTAGTCTTCAAAACATATTTCTAAATGAAATACATAAATGGCAATATTGTTATTGTATTATTTGTAGCGTTCCAAAGCTGTCCTATTACAGGGTAAAAAAGTAATTGTCAGTTAAGGATGTAGGCAGGAGATCAAGGCTCTTTCTTCAGCGCATAGTCTCCTACAACTCAGTGCAAATCGTGTGGGTCTCCAAAATGCTGCGACCGGGGACGCGGTGAAGAAGCTGTCGGCTGCAGTTCAAGCGACCTTGACTATTGGTCTTGCAGTTTCCACAGCGTGCGGCTAATGACGGTACAGACTGTAATCTGATTGGTATAGATCACTATTTCCTTCCATATTTGGTGACACCAGTTTTCCCCAGAAGCACATTAGCATGATTCATAGTACGTTAGGCATTATACGGAAAAACATCTGTTAACTTGATTATATCACATATAGTCATACACAGGTATTAGAATGAATAATTTGGAGTAGATCATTTGCCTTTCAGTTCTTTTAGGTTCAATTAATGTACATAAATTCCATATATGTGAAGAGTTATTTTACAAAAATGTCTAGAAGAAGCAGACAGAATCAACTCCAGTTTCTCCCTACGTGCGTTGCATCCGTGGGCAACTTGATTCTGGTTTAACGGTTTTTTCTTTGGGGCATAAAGGAACTTATCTGATGGGTTATTGATAGTGAGCACCCGGCTTGCACAGTAGTTTTTTATGAGCCGGAAGAAAACAATTAATGTTATTAAATGATTGGCCAGTATCTTCAAGGGATTTGGAATTTTTAAATACAAAGAAGCCTTGAGGGAAAATTTAACCAACATTGTATTAAATCTACGGTATTATTCAGTTTACGGCTGGCTCTTAGTGAAATGGTGAGTCGGAGAATTGGGCCTTGAGGGAGCCAGCCCTCGTCCTCTCTCTAGACTCCCTGCTCTCCCCCTGCCCCTTTCCACGGGCCGATGCTTCTCTTCCGGGTAGCTGCATCAAAATCGGTGCTCAGGTGTACACGAAGATGAAACACACTCACAATGCTCTCAAGTTTACTTCTTTCCAGAATCGTCCCATGTTGGTAAGAGTAGCCAAACTCTTTTTTAAAAATTGAATTTATTGGGGTGACATTGGTTAATACAATTATATAGTTTAAGACGTACAGCTCTCTCATTCGTTATCTGTATCTGGCATAGTGTGTTTGTCACCCCAAGTGTTGCCTCCTTCTGTCACCATTTATTCCCCCCTTACTCTCTCCGGCCTCCCCCAAACTCCCTTTCCCTCTGGTAATGACCATACTATCTCTGTCTATAAGTTTTGTTTTTTTTCTCCCTTTCTTTTTTTTTTTTCTTAATCCCTGCATCTTTTTCACCCAGCCCCTCTGTTTCCCACCTCTGACAGCTATGAGTCTGCTTCTATTTTGTTTGTTAATGTATTTTGCTCATTAGGGTTCACATATGAGTGAAATCATGTGGGACTTGTCTTTCTCTGTCTGGCTTATTTCACTGAACATAATGCTCTCCAGGTCCATCCACACTGTTGCAAAAGGTAAGATTTCCTTCATTTTTACAGCCGATTAGTATTCCACTGTGTGAATGTACCACAGCTTTTTTATCCACGCATCTACTGATGGGCGGTTGGGCTGCTTCCAAATCTTGGTGACTGAGCACAGAGGACAGAGAGAATAAATTTAAATCATTTCCTAGTAAGAAGACTTCACTGATACTGGGCATAATTTATACTCGAAGTGTAGCATCTGGAGAAACTCTGAGGGCTTTAGAATGAAAGGAGATTTTTCAGTCTTTTTGGGCCACTTTAAGGCGTGAGCTATTGCTCTATCCCTACGGCATGAGGCCAAGTAGACACACACAAGAGCCCCTAAAGTTTGTCGCGGAGGAAGCTCATTGTACCCGACTGTATTCATGTTTTGAAAGCTCGGAGAAGCACCATCTTCCTCTCTTTGCATTAGTCTTGCCACAGCATTTACCGTCACCTAATATATTGTAAATTTTACCTATTTATTTTGTTTATTGTCATTTCTCTGTCAGCTGGAATGTAGCTTCCATAATGACAAGAGACTTTTTTGTTTTACTCATTGTTGCATATCCAGCACTTAGAATAGTGTCTAGGTCACAGAAGGTACTCAGAAAATGCTACGTTTGTTAAATTAATGAAGAAAGCCCTGGTGTGTGTGTGAATAGCATGTAGGTAACAGCTGTATTAATGATAACAGTTGCCATCGTCTGAGGAAGACATACGGAATGAGATGACTGAAAATTCTTGTGTTGAACCATTAAGACTCTCCAACACTTACAGGGAAGCAGAGGAAGAAAAGACCATGTGGGCACCAAGGAGGAGAAAGAAGTGGAGAATGAAAAGAAAATGGTGTCCGAGAAGCAACTGGAGAAGAAGACCACCAAGAAGGAAGGTATGTTAAGACTAGAGGGAGATGGAGCATGCTAAGCATCTCCCCTCTGACAGGCCCCACTTTTAACGGCTATATTTTCTGTTATAAGAGGTACCCCATATCTAATTTATTCATTTTATACTAGAGAAAATGTTAGCAGTTCTGACAACATAGTAATTATAAAGAATTTCCAATAGTTACGTGATAGTATAGCTTTTATGTGTAAATATATACATCTTGATTTTGAAATAACATTTGACTGAACTAACTTTTGGAGGATACTTTGGAAAGGGAGACAGTTAATTCTTGGCATCTCTCTAGCTCTGGGGTAAGAGTTGGGGGTTATTGGAAAAATGGAACAGTTGTCCCAACTCTGTATAACTTCAAACCATGTGATACTCTCCCCGGGCCAACGCAGGTCATGCCGGTGGCACCAACTGTCACTTCCCATGATCTGTGAGATAAATCTACATGGATGATGACAGACACCAGTGTCAATAATGCGATGGGAGTCGAAACCCCCTGACCACATGCAGGGAATGTCAAACACCTCCAGGTACCATTTGGACCTCTTGGTACATAATTTGCACTTAATAAATTGGGGTATTATGATTTTACTATGGCTATGTTTTTCTTTCCAGAGAGATTTATTCAAACACCCAGAGTTCTTTGGTAGCTGGAATAGTGGCTGCGAAATTATTTTTGCTTTGTCCTATATTCAGGTTAAAACTGGTGTGGTCTTTTAATCTCAACAAAAGGGTTCTAAGAATATATTTTTGGTGATCTCTGAAAACATTAAGTCTCTGTCTATACAGCCAAGAGCACAGTCTGGGAGGTGGCAAACGACTGGGCCCAGAGAAGTCTCAGTTCACCCCTCTGTGCTTCAGAGTCAGAGACGAGACAGGAGGGCTGGGCTCTTCGGTGTCAGCGGCTCTGGGTTGCGCTGTGCCCCGTGCCCTGTGCCCTGTGCCCCTGTAGCTGTGTTAATGTCTTATATCAATTATAACTAATTTAACCAATGGCATTTCATCTCCGATTAATCATAGTGACTTCAAATAACAGCTTTCAGAGTATGACACAAAATATAAACCTCTCACTACTATTATCCTTGACAAAGCCTGGTCCAGATTTAATTCTGTAAAAGGAAGCGCCTTTGCCTAAAAGAGGCGTTTTCATCAGCCGCGGGCGTGTTGACGTGCAGAGTGGCCCCAGCAGCTCCCTGGTGAGGGGAGAGGGTCGGGTCCCCGTCAGGAGCCCTGGGCCCGCCCGTCCTGTCGGCACCCGCGCGTTCGCTCGCCGTCGACCTTTGGGCCGCCGTTTATGCGACTGTTTTCTTCTGCCGCCGTGGCTTTCGTGTCTTAGGATATGAGTTGTATCGATTAGATGAGAAAGAAACGCAGGTCCAAAAGTGGATTCTGTCCACATGTGGACGGTCTGCTGCGATGGCTTCAGGTCTTTAAGCACAGAAGGGCAGACCAAGGATTTTACTTTTCGGTCGGTGGCAGGGAGCCCCCCGGGGGATAAAAGGAATTCGACGCCGTGGTGGAGATCCTCGTAAACCTGGTTGCACCTGCAGCCCGGTCCCCTTGACACGTGTTTTGTGTTTGCCGTTGGGGGTCTTCTGGAACTTCCCGCGCCCCCTGGGGAGGCGAGCCCGGGCCGGCAAGGGCCGCGGGGGGCACGCAGCCTGCGCTCGGACGCTCCCACGGCTCTGCCCGTCCCTGCCGAAGACTGGGGACTGGGGGGCGCTGTGCGGTCTGGCGGGGGAGCTGGGGGTCGGCCTGCTCACTGCACCACTGACGTTAGACGACGGAATTGCCGCATTCTTAGCCAGAACCTCATTTTGTATTCTTTAAAATATAAACTCTTCTTTTCTTAACCGCTTTCCAACCCGTTTTGTGACTATGTTGGAAAACATGAGATAAAATAATAAGAATAATCTGAAATCTAGGTCTCTTGGCACGGCTGTAAATCTCTAGGTGATTTTTGCTTGCTATGCCTTTTTATTATTAGATAACTGGAAAGCAGATCAGGAACAAACACTGTTTCGAAAACATTTGCAGCACATGATGTATGAGCCAGAAATGTGGAAGGCTAGAGATAGGTTTGTTTGATGTGCAAAAATCCACTTTAACATTACAGGAAAAAAACCCCTTTGATGTAGCATATCAGGAGTCTCGCTAAATGTTTTTCTCTTGAAATAAGTAAGAGAGTTACAGGCTTGGGGCTGTAGTTCCTGGTAATTCGGTGTGTAGGGGTAATCACATTCTTTTTCTTCTGAAGCTTTAGAGAATACTTTAGACATCTGAAAAGATAAAGTTTCTACTTTATACCCAGAGATATGATTGTGGTCTTGGGGAAAACAAACAGACTGGTGAACAAGGTTGCCTCGTGGGAATTCACACTCTCATCGGGTGCGATATTAGTGCAGAGTAACCCAACAGTGCGCCCCAGAAAACAGTGTTAGGCTGTGGACTGCAGGGATTTGGGACTGCGAGAGTTGCATTAGGACTCTACTACAAATTCCTTTCAATCTATGTCTAGTTTTGGAACATACAATATCTGATGTAGGTAAAATTTCCAAGTGTTTGAAATCTACCACTTTGACATGTTACTTTAATTTATTTTGATGAGGTTTTTATAAAACATATAGCATAATCTCTTCCTAAATAAAAATCTTTTCCTGACATATCCAGCTCATCATTATGGATGTAGCTATTTTGAGCTGGAAATACATTTAGAGAGTATGCAGTCTAATCTCTTTATTGGATAGCTATAGAAATGGAATCTCAGAAAACTTCCCAAGGGAGAACAGAATCTAAGTTTTGCTGACTGTTGAAATCTTTTGATGATATCATATCACGCTTTTGATATTATCTTCTGGAATCCTTGATGTATGTAGGGCTATTTTTTTTTTCTGTTGTAAGCGATCCTAGATTTTTATGCTGTTACACTCTTGCTCTTTGTTATTTATGGTTTTTATTAGATTTTCTCCACTGTCAGCCCAACAGCAACCACTTTCTAAGGCTGTCAATACGTTTGGTTCGGACTGGGAAATGGATTTTAATTGTCTCCAAAATAAAACCGGTAAGTAATATGAACAAACACATAAATTTTATTCTGTGGATTTTGGGGAGAATTTGGCATGTGACTTCCTGTTTGCACCTTCCCTCCAAGTTCTGCCCTCATCCTGGGTGACTGTCATCCCTGGTGACTCTGTCACCCGTGCTGACGGTGGATCCAAGCTCTGGGTTCCCGTTCTCTTTGTTCACACTCCAGGACCTTGGCCACTCCCTGACATTAACCTGAACCCCTCCGCCCCGTTTTCTTTCTTTGCCTGCGGTAAGCGGCACCCACGGCTCCAGCCGTCCCCCGTGAATCCCCACCGGAAGGACCGGAAAGCTGTGCATTCCTGAGATGAGTGCTGCCTCAAATTTAAGCTCTTCGAGGGCATGTGGTGTTTTAACACCACACAGAATTTCTTTTTTTGACTTTAAATAATTTTTAATTTTTAAATTATAATTGATATACAATATTCTGTTAGTTTCATGAGTACAACACAGTGATTAGACATTATTTAACTGGAAGTGATAACCGCAATAAATCTAGTACCTGTCTGATCCCCCAGAGTTATTACAATAGTATCGAATAGATTCCCTGGGCTGTACTTCACATCCCAATGACTGTTGCGTAACTACCAATTAGTACTTCTTAATACCTTCATCTTTCTCACCCAGGCCCCCCAGTTCCACCCCCGGCATCTGGTAATCGTTAAAACGCTCTCTGTATCTGTGATTCTGTTTTTGTTCTGTCTGTTCATTCAGTATCTTTTTTAGATTCCACATATAAGCAAAATCAGATGACATTTATCCTCCTCTGTCTGACTTATTTCACTTAGTTTATCACCCTATGTGTCCGTCCACGTTGTTGCAGGTGGCAAAATGTCATTTTTTCTTATGGCCGAGCCATGTTCCATTGTATATGTGCACCGCTGCCTTACCATTTGCATATCGATGGCACTTAGGTGACTTCCCCATATTGGCTATTGCAAATAATGCTGCAAGAAACACACGGATGTATATGTCTTTTTCGATTTAGCGTTTTAGGTCTCTTTGGATAAATTTCCAGAAGTGAAATTGCTGGGTCCTTCTTTGCCTCTTGTTATACAGTTTTGTTTTAAAGTCTATTTTGTCTAGTGTAAATATTGCTACCCCACTTTTTTGTTCGTTTCCATTTTCATGAAATACCTTTTTCCATCTCTTCCAGTCTGTTTGTGTCTTTTGATATGAAGTACTCTCTTGGAGACAGCATGTGTAAGGGTCTTGTTTTATTATTCATTCAGCTTCCTTATGCCTTTTGCTTGGAGCATTTAATCCATTTTCATTTAAAGTAATTATTGATAGATATGTAGTTACTGAAATTTAATTATTTACATTTTTATAATTTTTTCTCCTTCTTAAAAAGATCCTTTAACATTTCTTGTAATATAGGTGTGAGTGAACTCGTATAGCTTCTTCTCTGCAAAGTTCTTTATCTGTCTGATTCTATGTGACTGCTTTGCTGGGTAGCATCATCTTGGTTGTAGGTCTTTGCTTTTAATCACTTTGAATATCTCTTGCCAGTTCCTTTTGGTCTGGAAAGTTTCTGTTGAGAAATCAGTTGACAGTCTTATGGGCGCTCCTTTGTAGGTAACTAACTGCTTTTCTCTCACTGCTTTTAAGATTCTCTCTGTCTGTATTTAAACTTTGGCATTTTAATTATAACATGACTTGGTGTGGACCTCTTTGGGTTCATCTTGTTTTGGGCTCTCTGAGCTTCCTGGACTTGTATGCCTCTTTCCTTCACCAGGTGAGGGAAGTTTTCTATCACAGTTTTGTTTTTTTTTTAAACCTAGGTTTTCAATTTCCTGTGTTCTCTCTTCTCCTCCTGGTGTCCGTGATGTGACTGTTGGTATGCATGATGTTGTCCCAAAGTGGCCTTATACTACCTTGTTTTTTTTTTATTCTTTTTTCCTTTTACTGTACTGTTTGCTTATTTTCTGCTTCCTTATCTTCCAAAATTATCTTCTGCTTCATCTACTCCACTGTTTATTCTCTGTAATTAATTCTTCATGTCAGTTAGTGTGTACCTTTCATTTCTGGATGGTTCTTTTTAATGTTTTCTATCTCCATTTTTATGTTTCCTCTCTCTTTGTTGAAGTTCTTATTAAATTCATCTACTCTTCCCCTAAGTTCCTTGGACATCTTTCTAACCAGTGTTGTGGACTCTGCATATGGTAGATTGCTTGTCCCCATTTCATTTAGTTCTTTTTCCAGAGTTTGATTCTGTTTTTTCATGTGGGCCATGTTTCTTTGTCTCCTCGTTTTGGCAGCCTCCCTGTGTTTGCTTCTGTGTATGAGCTAGAGCTACTCTGCTATGTCTCCTGGTCTTGGCAGCGTGGCCTAACATAGGAGGTATCCCGTAAGGCCTCATGGCCCTCTTTGATTACCCTAGCTGAGCACTCCAGGTTCCCACCCCTGCTCTGTGAGCTGTGTACACACTCCTGTTGTAGTTAAGCTTTGACTGCTGTAGGCATAGCAATGGCAGGGATTTATCCCCAGGCTGTGAAGATTGACTGCAACCCCTATGGAGGATCAGCTGTGCACAGACCCACCCTATGGACGGGACTTACTTCAGTGGGGCTCTGTTGCCCACTCAGTCCACCCCTGGAGTGTGTCACTTGTGGAGGTGGTTGAGCGGTGCTGCGGCATGGTCTGAAGCTATCCATCAGGTGTGCTGGCCCAGGGGTCTCTGGAGACATGCAGACCGAGGTCAGCTGCCCACTGTGCTCTGCTCTGGGTCCACTGGTATGAAGTACAGAGGGAACTGCAGATGGCTGCTGCTTGTGCTGGGTTTGGAGGTGTTGGGGAGAGGCCGGGCTGCAAGCCAAGCCTGGCCGCCGCTAGTGCTGGCCTGGGGCTACTTAGCAAGAGCAATGGGCCATACCGAGTCCAGATGCTGTTTGAGGGATTTTAGGAAAGTCTGAAGCAGGAGCCAAGACAGGCCATTCATATGGAAAAGCCACTGGAAATGGCTTGGAAGGGCCCACAAGTTGTGTGGGCCCATAAGTTGGGTGTGGTGGGGTCTCAGCTAATCACCAGGGTGGGGCAAACAGTGCTAGAAAGGTTCCTAGAGACTCAGATATAGCGTCTGCCTGGTACCTCTGTGTGGGGGTGGTGGGGGGACTCAGCAAAGGAACAGTGGCCTCTGCCAACACTTCTGTCAGGGAGAAAGCTACCCCTCCAGCCCTCACTCTGATGCCAGATAATTCGTTTCCTTTCCATATGTCCCTGGTGCCTTTCCAGCTGCTGCCCCAGTGCTCAGAACCACTGAACCTGAGTAAGTCTGCACACGGGCCGTTTACGAGGAATGCCTGGGACTTCTGAAGGCTCCGTGTCCCTCAGCCACAACCCCCGGGATTTTTACATCAGAAGCTGTGGGGACTCTCTTCCCATCAGGGGAACCCTGGGATGGGGGGCCTGGTGATGAAGGTGATGGTTATAAACTAGTCTGGTACTTATTTATAAATAAAAATATTAAGTCAAACTATAGTTCTGCTTACTTGACATTCTCAAATATGGAATACTAGAGTTGTTTTTTGGCCTTGGCTTCAGCTAAATTTTTTTTTTCTAAATTCTAGGAGGAAATCTTTGCCAGGAAACAGATTCTACTATCCAATTTCTAATGAGTTACTATAATCTGTGAGCCAATTTTTCTTTAGCTTAGGTTATATTTTACCAGGAAAATTTTATAAGAATAAAATGTTTAAATTACTTCTCCTTCATTTAACCAGACCTAATAAATTTACCTCATTTTATAAACTAGTTCAAGAATAGTTTCAAAGCACACTTCTTACTTTAAAAGTTGCCTGGTGGTATAGCATGCACTGGTACTCGGTGCACTTTCAGCTAGAATGAGGTGAAGCGTAACAGCAGATACGTTTTGCTTAGTTGGTAGTAATCACTATAATTACTATTGTTTATTTCCTTCATAAGATTATCTTGCAGTTGACTTCGGGTAAGTGAAAAGTATCTTTAGAAATTTCATTTTGATAAATCAGAACATACTTAATAATTTGATATAAAATTAGGAGCCAGGGGTGGGAAGAGAGGTAGAATAGAGGGACAATGAAAATGTTTATTAAAATGGCTATTGCTGCAGAGGCCGAGAGAAAAAATAACTTCTTGAGTACATACAAATAGGTCACCTACGTGGGTTTGTTTTTTTATGGTAGAAAACCCCAGAATCTCAGAGGGTCACTAACTCAGTTATTCTTTTTCCACTGTCTTTGTCAGTGTCTGATTGAAAACAGTCCTGGGAACATTTAACTTCAGTATAAACTTTTCTGTCTTCCTTTACCTATACTCTATATCCTGTCCCCTGCTGGTTCTGTGGGACATTGCTTTATGGATTATTATCTCTGTATTTCATATCTCAAACATCTTAGTTTCTGTACCTTGTTCCTTCCAGATCATAGGCATACTCAAAGTGCTCTCTTTCAAAAATCAAAACCCTGTATCTCCAAATCCTATTGTGTTTCTTCTACCTTTCTGTACCATCAATCTAGCTATATCTTCCTTTCTTTTATTTCAGTTTCCAAGTCCATGAATGTTTTATTTCTTTTTCTTGTCTTATTGCATCAGCTAGGATTTCCAGTATGCCGTTGAATAGGGGTGGTGAGAAGGGTCGTCCTTGCTTTGTTCCTGATCATAGCAGAAAGGCATCTAATTCCTCACCATTAAGTATGATGTTAGCTTTATTAAGGTGAGGAAGTTCTCTATATAATTTGCTGAGAGTTTTTCATTTTTAATCATGAATGAGCGCTGGATTTTGTCAAATGATATTCCTGCATCTATTTATATCATCGTGTTATTTTCCTTCTATAGCCTCTTGATGTGATGGATGACCTTAATGATATTCAGATGTGGGACCAGACCTATGTACCCAGGGTAACCCCCACAAGCCATGACATATAATATTTTGTATATGTTGTTGGATTCTACTTGATAATATTTTACTGAGGCTTTTTGCATTTATGCTCATAAGAGATATTGGTCTGTGGTTTGCCTTTATTATAATGTCATCGCTTTGGGCATTAGGATATTTCTTGCCTCAGGGAATGAATTAGGAAGCGTTTCCTCTGCTTTTCTGGAAGAGGTTGTAAAAAAATGACATAATTCCTTCCTTACATGTTTGATAGAATTTCCCCGTGAGCCCTTCAGGGCCTGGTGACTTTTGTTTTCAAATATTATTAATTATATGTTCAATTTCTTTAATAGGCTTTAATAAGCCTATTTCCTTCTATGTAAGTTTTGGTAGTTGTGTCTTTCAAACACTTGGCTTATTTCGTGTAAGTTATCAAATTTGTGAGCACAGTATTATTCACAATGATCCCATATTATTCTTTAATGTCCTTTTTTTCTGATATTAGTAGTGTGTGTCTGCTCTCTTTTTTCTTAGTTAACCTGGCTAGGGGCTTATCAACTTTATTAATATTTCCAAAGAATCAGCTTTTAACAACATTTTCTCTATTGATTTTTTATTTTTAATTTCATTGATTTTTGCTCTAATTTGTAGTATTTATTTCCTTCTGCGTACTCTGAATTTAATTTGCTGTTCTTTTTCTAGTTTCTTAAGGAAAACATTTAGATGATTGATTTGGTTCTTTTTTTCCCCTCAATACATGCATTCAATGACATAAATTTCCCTCTCAATCTGACTTTGCCGATTTCCACAAATTTCAAGTTTTATTTTAATCTAGTATAAAATATTAACATCTCTTGGGACTTCTTCCTGGCCCATGTGTTATTTAAAAGTGTGTGTAGTTTTTGTTCTCTGTGTTGTGCATCTAACTTTTTTCCCCATGGATTATAACGATTCTCGGTGAAGAGATCCTGTTTCCCGAGAAAGCTTCTGGGGCGAAGTCATCCTTCACCCTGTGTCAGAACCCTGAGCAGAGCAATGCTTTTGACATTGAAAAATAAACCATCACATCTCTTTCAGCTGGCAGGAAAAGTGCCAGACAGGGAGTTTTTTTTCAGTGGAAATACATTCGGGACACTAACTGGAAAATGCCCAACCTGGTTCCTGAATTCCTGAGAATTTATCAGCATGTTTAGTTTCCCCTTCTTTGGAAAAAAGCTGTTCCACACTCTCTAAACTTTACTCAATCACTGACATTTTTTGGAGGTTACCCAAGGTTACATGAATGGAGCCTCTGTTGGCTTGTTTGTTCCTGGGAAGACCAACGGCAAGGAAAAGAGCTCTCCTTCCCCGGGCTAGAGACTCCCCCTCTGGCCCTAAGCGGTGGCCTCCCTGATGCCCTCCCTTGTTTCTGTCTGACCCAGAGCAAATAACTATGTATCAAGGAACTAGATCAAGGCTTTTTGATTTTCTGTGCTGCCATGTGTTCATATTTGTGTCCTCAATAAGGCATAAATGAGGTTATTTTGATACTAAGTGATCAGAATAATTTCCAGCACATAATAGTTAACAACCCCATGTCTCAGTTGTATAATCACTTAAACATTTTCTTCCGAGAGAAAAATAAGTTGCCTGTTTAGTATGAGCCTTTAAAGCCTTGAGACTCTTGAGTTAAAGATAAAAATGAAGTTTACGCAATAGATTTTTAGAAAAATCCAAACCAAAGAGGGGGAGAAATGGTGGCAGAGTAGGTAGAAGTGACACTTGTTTCCTCCCAGACCCGAACTTGAATGACAACTAAATTATAGACAATCAACCTGAATAATCAACCAAAGACTAGTTGAACAAAAGTCTTATAACCAAGGATTCACAGAAATCACCCCAAGACTGGTAGGACGGGCGGAGAGGAGAGGGCTGGCACTGCACTCGCAAGGGGCAACTGAGAATCCAGAAGGATGTGTCAGCTGCAAAAGTGCCCCCTAGGGACGTGGGGGCCTGGACTCAATGCTGAGCTTTCCAGTTCAGAGCAACGGAGACAGGAAGAGGCACGCACATAACATCTGGCTGGGGTCCTGTCTGCCAGGGAGAGAAGGGAGTCTGCTAGGAACCTGGTGCCATTTTAAAGGGTCAGCACATAAACTCTCATTTGCAGCCACTCCCCCCGGACTCCAGCAGAGGGAGGGCGGCTTGAAGCAAACTTGCATCCAGCGAGGACAGACTGGACCCTATGGCTTTGGGAAGACAGCTGAAGGGACAGCCACCAAGGCCCCTCTCCCACACCCCCAGAGACACCACCTTTCCTGGGTGGAGCGCCCCCCTCCAAACTGCATCAGCCTGCGGGGACGGCACAAGCCCCACCCTCCCAGCCTCTGTCCGCCTGCCTGGCCAAGCTCGTGCCATGTGGAGGAATCTGCTGCCTGAGCCTGTGGTATGGACTTTCTAGAAGGGGTGTGGAGGGCAGACTCAGGGAGAATCAATGTCGGAGTTGCATGGCTCTGGGACCGAGGCCATCTCTCCTCGCCGACAGGGCCCCAGCCGCTGCACTGCACACCCAGAGTGCCTGGAAGCTGCACCCCACCCCCGGCCGGCCTGGAGCACCGACGTGGCACCCTGTCCCCTGTGAGCCACGCAGCAGCGCCCCACCCCTTCACGAGGATCCACCAGTCCTAGCAGAGCCAAGCCACGAGCTGTGCTGTCCCCACTTCTGGCGCGCCTACCCTGCGGAGCCTGCGCTGGGCTGCGCGCGGTGCGGGCCATGGCAGGAGGCTCTCCAACGGGCCCAGGCCGGCTCTGGGACAGACCGAAACCAGGCCGGAGCAGCGCCACCATTCCCGGGCAGAGCCCTCCCCTCACAAGCCAAAGCTTGGCCTCTGGGGGCCTGGTAAACGTGACGGGTCTCTCCCGAGGACTCCCTCAAAGCCTGTCTCCCCCAAAAGGCCTGCAGACGCCCAGCGGCTGGCGGCAGACCTGGGTGTCCCCTGAGACTGTTGCCGAATTGCTTCAGACCCAGCCCTGGCTGGGAGTTTTAATCTGTGTCATCTGATGAACGCCACTTGTCTCCACCTGGTGACTCATTGAGAGCCTCCCTCAAGCAAATGGTCTGCCACCAGAGGCTCTTTCAGAGACTGAGCCTAACAGGTAAGAGCGGATCTTGGGGGACCTTGGGCATTTGCTGACCTGTCCCCACGGCTCGGTGCTGGTGATAGCTGGCCTTGGTGTGCAGCTTGGCCCCTGCCACGCACACCAAGGCCCAGCAGAGGCAGCCACGCACTGCGGGTCACTTTGTAGCCCCAAACAGGTAGCCCAAGGTTGGTCACAGGCAGCATCTGATATCAGCCTGCACTAGATTCTCTCCCAAGTGGCCGGAGAACCGACACGCCCAGTGGTTCAGACCACATCAGAGCACAACGGAAGTAGCTCCGCCACCAGCGGCACACAAAGGGACACCTCGGCAGACCCCAGAGCCTGTGGGGCGAATCCAGCTTTGCAGAGTCAGCACCCACACAGCAGCTCACACCGGGCCCTTGGTCCGTCCTCACAGCCAGTGTGGGGACAGCCCCACCCACGGTCGGACCAACAGCAACCACGGCTCCGCCGCTGCAGGCGCAC